>ML421886.1:0-19177 GCA_005239525.1 Nicotiana knightiana | reverse complement strand
ATATATATATATATATATATATATATATATATATATATATATATATATATATATATATATATATATATATATAACTGTTATGTCGTAGTAGGCTCGTTCATAGGTGCTCGGACATACTAGGTTCTGTATCTCGGCCAACTGGGCTCGCTCATAGGCGCTTGGCCACAGTAGGCTTGGTATATAACTTACCATCTGATCAGAGGTTGCCCAATAGAGGCCTGCCCATCGCTTCTAGCTCGATGGTAATGAAAATGGTGTAATAATATATACATGGATTGTCTGCTCTCTTGACTGGAAGAATATAATAATCAATTGAATATGAAGTCCCGATAAATAGAATATTGTAACTTACAAAACTAGAAAAATATACATAAATTCCGGGATATGAATCTTTTTTTATGCTTCGTTAACAAACTCGTGTAATTATGAGATCATGCGGAAATGAAAGAATGGTTAGCCTTAACATACCCGGAGTAGGGAAAAATCTGTATAATGTTCTTTGAAAAGATTGCATCGTACTCTTTTAGACCCGCAAAATTTTACGTTGCTACGATTGTTAAAAATTCTCGTTGGAACCTTGTAGGAAATTTGATTGCAAGAACTCTCGTTGTTTAGTGAAGTGTTTAGAATCAGAACTTTGTTTGAAATTGATAATGGCAACGTTCTATTCTCTTAATGGAACTTTGTTTGAAATTCATTTCCTAAGTCCTAATTGTAGTAAATGACTACTATTATGATTGATGATATACCAAATATAAGAATGAAGTGTCCCTTACCTTGCTACTTGGTTTCCACCTATCAAATGACTAAGGAGTCATTTGCTTTAGATTGTGGCCAACAGCCACATTTTTGGAGGGTGAAATTTATTAATTTTTATCCACTTATTAGTTAATTAGGTATTACCCGGTAATAAACCAATTACTCGCATAATTTAAAATTTGTCTCAAATTAGTTAAAATACTACTCCTTTTTAATACACTTTATACATCATACTATCATGGACATATGGTACCTTGTATGGCACTAATCCATAAATACCGAGTATTATAGCCCGGATCGTATTTTATCCCAAATTGCCAAGCTTCGACGAAACTTTTTATTTCCTTCGATCTCCTTACCCTCTCACCTTCATGAATTTACTTCTCCCCTATTTGAAATATCATAATACTTGTAACCTCAAAATAATCTTATTCCTAACCTTTCATCAATTCACTTATGGAATACTTTCATGTACGAAAGCATGGGGTGTAACACCACTGGTCTCCAGAATACCAACTGTACAGAGTATCCTCTGACATCTGTCCAAGAAACCATGTGCATCATCTCCCTCTACACCACTGAAAGATGGAGTCTGGATTCTCCCAGACATTTCCAATCTACGCTGCTCATCCTCACAAAAAGGAGGAACCACATAGTCCTGAGCAGTTGCAACTAGTTGGGCTAGTGGTGCCCCCAGTGTCTGGAGTCCTTGTACAACCTACTCAGGTGTGGGCGCGGCAGGAGCCTGAGTGCCTCCCCTAGCCTAAGAAGTGGTTGCGGCTATCAAAACAAAGACCGCCTCAGCAAAGCTAGTGCACACGGTCAGAATCTGAGCTAATTCTTCATGAAGGCCAGGAATCGTGATGGGCATAGGTGGTGCTTGAGCTGGTCCCCCTGGTGCATCCACAACTTGGATCTGGGGCAACTGGTGGATCTGCATGTACTGCCCCAGCTATTGCACGGGCTGCACCTCTGCCCCTACCCGGCCTCTACCGCCACCTCGGCCTCTTGAAGGTGGTAGTACTGGTGGCTGGCCCTCCTGCCCAATGGTACGAGCCCCACCATCTGTGAGAGAATGAAACAACAAATCTTTAGTTACCAAAGTCAACAAATTCGCACGACAAGAATTCATGAACAAGGAGTTTTCCTAAGGGTTCTACAGCATCTCAAAGATAAGTATAGACGTCTCTGTACTGATCCACAAGACTCTACTAAACCCGCTCATGACTCGTGAGACCTATGTAACCTAACCTCTGATACCAACTTTTCACGACCCAAAATGATCGTCGTAATGGTGCCTATCGTAGACCCAAGCAAGTCTCAATTCAACATTTTTCCAATACAGTGAAACACCTTTTGGAATAACAGCGGAAAGATTTAACAATTAAATAAAAGCCTTTTGAACACAGAATCATCCAAAACACGATACAACCATCCCAAAAATTGGGGCGTCACTGAGTACATGAGCATCTGAAAATAGGGAGATAGTCCACAACGGTATTCAGAGTAATAAAATAAAAATATGGATAACCTAAGGAATAGAAATCAAGGCAATCGAATGTCATGCTTCTATCTCGATAGTCCCCGAACTCCGATGCCTAAATAAGCAGCCGTCACCGTGACCAGAAATGCCTAAATCTGCACACAAGGTGCAGGGAGTAACGTGAGTACACTAAATCAGTAAGTAAAAAGTCCAAACTTTGGACTGAAGATAGTGACGAACTAGTACAAATAAGATGAAAATGATTATGCAGAAATCTAGACATGCTCTTAAATCAATTAAGCAATTCATAACTAGGAAATAAAGCAGACATGTACATTGTAATGAATATGACTCAATTGTCACTACATGCCAATGCACATACTGTAAGTGATGCACCATGCTGGCAGCCTCAAATGCTCACTCTCGATATCTCAACCACTCGGTACTGTATATGGCTCATACGGCTAAAGGAAGATCCATCCCGAAATATATACAACATTAACAATAGGTTACCAAGTACAAAAGAAAAGGGCCAATCCAGCCCTGTGGAGAAGATCCATCTCTAGGTAACAACTACTTCGGACATAATCCATGTCCAGGGAAGATCCATCCCTCAATAATATCAACCGCGCTCACGGGGAGTGTGTTACAGACTCCGGAGGGGCTCCTAAAGACCAAGCGCTATCATCACATCAATATATCCGCTTCGGCGTGCAGCCCAATCCCAAATCTGTAACTCACAATCGGCTCTCGGCATCACTCAGTCATCAACCTCTCCAGTCTCACTCATGGTCTCACAATATCATGAAAAATAACCCGATCCAGTAATACAATGATGCAATCGATACCAACTAAGACTGGTATATAACATAGAATGCATGCATATGACTGAGTACAAAATATCAGTAAAAGTAGTAAAGTAACAGCAAGAAATGACCACATTGAGTTTCACAATACCGGCAATAAGCCTAAACATGATCGATAGCTCAACTACTTTATCACATAGTGAAAACATGAACATCAATAAGATGGAGTTACGATATGGTTCCATGGAACCAACCAGGTCACAACTCTCATGGTGCACGCCTGGATAACCATCACTTTTCATGCGCGCCACCTCAATACCAATCACATAACAGTAAATTTGGGGTTTCAGACCCTTGAAATCGTTACTTACCTCCAACAGAGAAAATCTATACTCTGCAATGCCTTTGCCTCTCAATTCGGCCTACAAATGTCCTGAATCTAGCCACAAGCAGAACAATACAATTAAAATAGGCTAAAAGGATCAATCCCTCACGAAAAATACTAAATTTGAACAAAAAATCCAAAATCGGCTCAATCCGGCCACCCGGGCCTATGTCTCGAAACACGACGAAAATCACATAACCTGAAAGCACATTCACTCACGAATCTAACCATACCAAATTTATCAAAATTCGATCTAAATTTTCCCTCCAAAACCCTCAAATTTAATCTCTAATTTCCAAGCCCTAAACCCCCAATTTTCATTTCAAAATCTCACTAATTAGGTGTAAAATCAATGGGGAAACACCATTACTGAAGATAAATAGGCTCAAGGAACTTACCTCAATGATAACTTCGAAATACCTTCGAAGATATCCTAAAAAATCCCCAAAGTCCGAGTTCCAAAATGTGAAAATGGGGAAAAATCTTGAAGTCCTCTACTTATAGGTTCTGCCCAGCAAAACCGCACCTGCGGTGCCCAGCCCGCTTCTGCAACACAAGTTCCACACCTACGGAAATCACTTAAGTCCCTTAGGCTTGCACCTGCGCTCCAGGCCTCGTACCTGCGGAGTTGCTTATGCGGAATTTTCCCATGACCCAATCTTATGCATCTACGACTTAGCCTCGCACCTGGGGGCTCATATATGTGTTCCTTCTCCACACCTGCATTTCCAGTCCAACCGCACGTGCGAAACAACAGAGCACCAGAAAACCAGCAATGCCTAAGTCCAAAATTTCCTTCTGATGGGCATCCTAAACACCCCTGAGTCCCCTGGGACCTCAACCAAACCTACCAACTAGACATATAACCCCATGTGAACTTAGTCGAAACCTCAAACCACCTAGAATAGCCTCAAAAACACGAATTACACGCGGGTTCAAGCCTAAGGAACTTCTGAACTTCTGAATTTCACAAACTACGCTGAAACCTATCAAACCACATCCGATTGACTTCAAATTTTACACACAACCCGATATCAAAATTTCCACTACCGGCCCAAAATCGCCAAAATTTCAACTTTCACCAATTCAAGCCTAATTCTACTACGGACCTCCAAATCACATTCCTGACGCGCTTCTAAGTCCAAAATCACCTAATGGAGCTAACGGAATCATCAAACTTCAAATCCAAAGTTGTTTACACATAAGTCGACATCCAGTTGACTTTTCCAACTTAAGCTTCCAATTAAGAGACTAAGTGTCTCAGTTCAATTCGAAATTACTCCAGACCCGAACGAACCAACCCAGTAAGATATAATACAGTTGTAAATCTAAAAAGAAGCAAAAATGGGGGAAACGGGGCTATAACTCTCTAAACAACTGGTCGGGTCGTTACGGTCTCTCTCACCAACAAGAATATATGCAAGGCTACCCATGCTCACTGCCATTCTACTCAAGGCATTGGCCATCACATTAGCCTTCCTGTGATGATGCAAAATAGTAATATCATAGTCTTTTAATAGCTACAACCATCTCCGCTGCCTCAAATTTAGATTCTTTTGCTCGAACAAGTTTTTTAGACTCCGATGATCAATAAATACCTCACAAGACACGGTAGAGATAATGCCTCAAAATATTCAATGCATGGACAATGGATGCCAACACTAAATCATGAATGTGATAGTTCTTATAATTGGGATTCAACTGGCGTGAAGCATAAGCAATCGTTCTACGCTCCTACATTAAGACACACCCAATACCAATCCGAGAAGCATCACAACACACTGTATATGAACCCGAGGCTGATGGAAAAACAAGAGTCGAAGTTGTGGTCAAGGCAGTCTTGAGCTTCTAAAAACTCTCCTCACACTCATTAGACCATATGAATGGGGCACCCTTATGGGTCAACCTAGTCAAAGGCGCATCAATGGACGAGAAACTCACCATGAAGCGATGATAATATCCGGCCAAGCTAAGAAAACTCTAAATCTCAGTAGCTGAAAACAGTTTGGTCCAACTCTGAACCGCCTCAATATTCTTCGGATCTACCTTGATCCCCTCACTGGAAATCACATACCTTATGAACGCCACAAAACCGAGCCAAAACTCAGACTTGGAGAATTTAGCATAAAGTTTCTTCTCCCCCCAATGTTTGTAGTACAATCCTCAGATGTTGTGCATGCTCCTCCTGGCTACGAGAGTACACCAGTATATAATCAATGAATACTATACAAATGAATCAAGATATGGCTGGAATACACTGCTTATAAGAGGAATGAATGTTGTTGGGGCATTGGTCAGCCCAAAAGACATCACATGGAACTCGTAGTGACCATAGTGGGTCCTGAATGGCGTCTTCAGGATATCATAATGCCAAATCTTCAACTGGTGATATCTAGACCTCAAATCAATCTTAGAGAACACTCTAGCTTCCTAAAGCTGGTCAAATAAGTCATCAATGTGCAGCAAAGGATACTTGTTTAATTGTAACGATATATAACTATCTATAATCAATGCACAGCCGCATAGTACCATCCTTCTTATTCACAAATAGAACCAGTGCACCCCATAGCGACACACTAGGCCTAATAAACCCCTTATGAAGAAGCTCTTAAACATGCTCCTTCAATTCCTTTAACTCTGCTGGTATCATATGATACAGAGGAATAGAAATAGGCAGAGTGTCTGGCACCAAGTCAATACCAAAATTGATGTCCTTGTCGGTGGCATACTCGGCAGGTCTGTAGGAAACACTTTCGGAATGTCTTGCACTACAAGAACAGAATCAATGATAGGAATATCAGCACCAATATCCCTCAAAAGGGCTAAATATGCCAGACAACCCTTCACAATCATCTGTTAAGCCTTCAAATACGAGATCACCCAACTGGAAACATGGTACAGAGAATCTCTCCACTGAATCCTAGGAAATCATTGCATTGTCAACCCTGAAATGGTGTGGCCGGCACTCGGTGCCATACGTGGCCCGAGCATACCACTCTGTAACTGTGAACTCTAGAGTGGTGACCCTCAACTTAGGCTGATGAGGCCATATTCTGAAATGTCTGAAAATAATGCCTCTCTCATCTATGGGGTAAACATACCCAAAAGATGATATATGTAATTATGCATACTGACGAAGCCTCCATGGACATCTCCTGATAAAAAAAATATACATGACTCGTCCACAAGCCTCTAAAGATAACTGAACAATAGTACATAAAACGACAACAAAAGTAGTGTCAAAAAACCTAAAAATGTAATGACGAATGACCAGACCACCATTACATCATTATTTGGTGTTTATCCACATATTTTATCCTCCAAAATGCCATATAACATCAGCAAAATGGACAGCCTAAAAGCAACACAAAACAGTCCACTACAAGTCGAATAACTCGAACTCACGGCTTCTGATCACCGTCCCGTGAGTTCTAACTATTAGGAAATGAATTTATCAACCTTTGTTAAAATTTAAAGCTTAAATACCGAATTTAGACGTTTTCTTAACTATTAAATACCTTCCAAAACTCAAACTAAAAATAAAAAGAGAGGCGAAGTAGCGATACTTACGTCGTTGGGATCGTTCTAGTGTTATCGCTTCTTGATTTCCTACCCGGGATGTTAATATTCATGTAAACCCCTGTCGAGAACTTGAGGATAAGATTAGGGGTCTTATTCTGGTCGTGGTATGTGGAAAAGTGAAGAAAGAGATGACATAAGGCCTATATATATATATATATATATATATATATATATTCATTTTTGAAAAGAAAGAGGTACTAGCTTGGTACCCTACTATTGTCTCTTCTTCATACGCTTATATCTTTTTATCCGGATATCGTACGAATGAACGGTTAAGAGAGTTAGAAACTAAATTCCAATACCTTCAATTTGGTATACAGTATTCCCAAAAAGACCTCATATAACACACGAAATGTATTGCTCAAAAAGCTTTAGGGACAAACCTACTTGTCACATATGCAGTTTGCGCAGTCTCGCAAAACTACAAATATCTCTCTACTCATATGCCGTATCGATGAACGGTTTAATGTGTTAGAAAATAGACTCGGAGATATTCCATTTGGTAGGTGGTGCCCTAATTCAAATTATATTGGGAGAAAAAACCAGCTATATTTGACCTAATTTTCAGCATCTTTATGAATGAAACTTGTGATGATCTTTGCAAACTTTTGTTCCACAACTCGCTTGAAATCAAAACATAACACGACTATAATAAGAAAAAAATAAATCATAAAATAACCTCCTTATCATTTTGAGCACCCTAATCTCACCCCAAAATTACATGTTATAATATTCCTAACTTGTCGACTTTCAAGGAAACTTATTTTCTTCAATTGGTTTAGCTTCTATGCCTTCCAACCCTATTGGTTCTTGCAATCCTTGATCTTAAATATTCGTTACATCCAAGTTAACATGACTAACGTACTTTATGTACTTTCAAATATGATCCCATTTCAGAGCTTACATCAATTGACTTACGACGTACGCTCGCATACGAAACTACAGGGTGTAACATCATTCCCTCCCTTTGGAGCATTCGTCCTCAAATGTTGACTGATGCGTTTATCAGTCTCCTAACCTATAGCTCTTATGAATAATTTAGTATTGTCCCTGACATCTAGGCAACTTTTTTGTGATAAATTTGAAGGCCAGGGCATTCCCCCCCCCCCCCCCCCCCCCTGGGCCTATTTCTCACACCATGACTTGTTTTCAGAATTCTTCCAATCTCGTATCTATTGCTGCCTTCTGTCATGCAGCATGTATGACTTTGTCCTTGTATGTGCGCCTATGTGATTCTTCTGTCCCTTTTCCTCCAGCTTTTAATCAATCTCTAGATCTCACTTTTGGAACATATATAGAAATATGGCAAGTTGTCCCTCTAGTCATCTATGGGTATACCGATGTCCTTCGCTTAGTACTTTGTCGAACTTATGACTACTGCTATATCTTGTTTCATAGCTTCGGATATCCATCCTTTTGGCTTTTCTGCAACTAGGTAGGTCTTACTCTACCATAACACATACTTTGATTTTTTATTAGCGAGGTCTGCTACCAAACTCCAAGTTACTCTCTCGTTGCTTATCATATATGTATAAATCTAAGTCCTTTAATTCTTCCTCATTAATGTTCATCTTAAGAATGACAGCCTAATCTCATCTAATACTTTGGAATTTTTATCCACCTATTGTGGATTCACATTATGTTGATCTCTACTACTGATAACTTGAATCTCTTATGTAATATATTGTCACTAGGGCTCTCGTCTCATCGGGGAACATCTGGAGGTATTTTCTTAATCCACTTAGGGTCAATACTATACTTCAAGAACTGTATTTCATGGCATCCCAACGTGATTCACCTTATGGGGGTATTTTCATCCTGTACAATTCATGAAATCCCTTTTCTTTGAATCATTACTCAATCAAATGCCTAAACGTCATCCTCTTATCTATCATAATTACACCCTTATTCTACCATTAGGGGAGCATTCCATCTCTTCTAAATTCTCCTAGTCTTAAACTCCTTTGAGTTCACCCATGCTATACTGAGCTTTTTATAACTTTATGGAAACCATCATCTCTCTTGTTGTGATGGGTTTGATCCCGAGGACTTACCTATTCTCGTCACCTTATCTGTCACCTTTTCTTATGCTTACTCATGTCTAGCTAAAACCTTGTCGCTCTACCATACTTAGCATGCGACCTACATATATATCTATTTATACTACTCGCAACCTTCCTTTAACTTGATAGCACCATAGATTTTCTTATGTTATTCTGGAACCTCAAGCGAGACATCATATTGTCTCTAACTCTTCTTTACTCTCTTAAGTTGACCTCTTTGTATCTAGAAACGACAAGCTGGAAACTATGCAACTGACGACACCACTATCATTTCTTGATACAGAATTATGGCGCTTCTAGCCCTCTATCTGATATCTGGATTATTTGTAACCTTCTGTACTTGGGCATCTTTTACCTTCTTCATATGTACCTTACTTACCTTTAAATCTTGCATCGTATCTTCTATCTCATTCATAACCTCCCTTCCACATAGGTGGAAGTCACATCCACACCTTAAAGCTCTACTATGATACTTCCACATCATGCGCATATACAATACGAAAAGCTTCATACTGACTTCTTATGAGGTCGGTACTGTTCTAACTAGATTTATCATAGAGCCATTATAGAATATAGATAATGTACTATATATTTTGTACCTATGATATTTAGAGTGATTCTACAATGTTCTGAATCACAATTTCTATACTCATCAAGGTCTAATAATCAGACTCCTAATTCATTTAGATGATTAACTCTTTAGTTTCCTCTTCTATCCCAGCCCTTAAAAAGGCTTACTTTATCTTCTAATATGCGGCTCAGGCTATTAGTTATTAATATAGCCTTTCGTGGACGTTATGGAACACTCATGATATAACCTTCTAGAAATTCAAGCTTTTGTCTCTTTTGTGGGCTCAATTCTTTGTTTTAACTTATACTGGAGTCTTTTACAGCTATCATTGTCAACTAATATGCTGCATGGATAACACTCCGAAATCTTAACTGTGTTCATAACGTAACTAACTCCGGGTCATTGATCGAATAATTCCTTCCGCGCCTTCTCAACATTCTTTAAAAAGTAAGAAATTACTTTTCCTGGTCGTTCTTCCACTTTTTGCATGAATACTAGACTTATTTTAGTGCCACGCTTATTGGAATTTCGTGCAACTCATATGATCTCGAATATTAATTTGGATTTTACTTCTCATTCCTTAGTCACGATAGGTTCCATTTTCTTATAGAGTGTATACAATTTTATAGTGAGACTATTGTTATAAGACCATTTCTTCTTTAGGTTACTATGTTTATGTTGAAGCCTTATTCCTTATTTTCTCAGCTAGTCCTTCGTTGGAGTGCTTAGGGAAGACCCTCAGACTCTTGTAAAGCTCCGAGCTTATTACATTGTATACCCCATGGAATTCCTGATGTTCTTACTCACCTATTATTATCCTTGGTTATTTACTTCCACGCCCTTGTGCTCGTAAGGTTGCTTCTGAATTGAAATTTTGATTGTCTCCCCAGTGGCACTCTCTTTTATTTCCGTAATAGTTATACGGTACCTTTTACTACCCCAACTCCTATCTGAATATTTCACAAGAATTACAATGTCGTATTTGCAAGACTGAGTTTCCTATGTTGGGTTTCACTATGTTTATCTTGCATAATCTGGTGATTTATATGGACCTCTTATTTAGCCATAACTACGCTCTTCATGAATAAACTACTAACTACTCATAAGTTCATGTTCATATTTATATTCTGTGTAACCTCTCTTGGGCTACCTCCTATGTCTTAAATTAACTCTCGCATTGACTCCTTATGTATCAAGTTTTCATTCGCACTTACTATCAATAACATCCTGGTCGGGAGCCCTTACTGCCACTCCCCGACATCGTTCTTGAATAATTTTCAGGAGTCGTAACATATCTTTAGGATCTGAATATATGCAATATCATTCCTTTCACCTTTTTACCACATTCGTTCTTTACTATTCCGTAGTTACTTGAACTACATAACTCCGACTTACTACCATATCACACCGGCTTCCCCCCTTTAGGGGAGTACTAGCATTTAATGCTATGAAGATTTACCTATCAATGGTTTGCCTCTTCATCTTTGGCGTCTTTTCCTTCATTAACTCTTTCTCTCCTTGTTTTCCCTACCAAGGATAACTGAATTGCTTATGTACGAGGGTGACACCTAGTGTAACTGGCACACTTTGTCCCTTAAGCTTAACTTTGCTCAGAGTTTTTGCTTTGGCGGTGCGTCTTCCTGAATGACCTTTAAAGGTTATTCTTATGTTTGTCCATTTTGTTATTGCTTGAATTCGATCTTTGAAATTCTCTTGATGTCGACTATTATCACATCATTAGATCCCTAATTGATGTTCAATTTATCTTATACACTAGCCCATGCTGATTTCTCTTACTCCAAGGGTCTAAATTTTTGTTCTGGTAATCACGTTGGACTCAACAACTTATTTCTCGAGATGAGGATATGACTTTTGGCCTATACACTTTTATTGTCTCAAGGCTTGTCACCTCTTATCTTTTCCTTCACATTAGTATAGACTCTGTCATCATATCATATTTTGATTTACTGTAATCACCCATTTATCACAACTTACTCATAATACTTTATTTACTCTCTTCTTATTATCCTGGTAATATTTTCATCTATTACCTTATTCTGAAAACTTCAACAAAAAATTTCTTTCGCTTTTAGCTCCCCTTGTTCTATCCATTAGATCTTGGGGTCTCCTAACATTCTGTCTTTACTATGTAGGGCAGCCATACAAGGTAAATATTTGTCCCTTCTAGGATTCCACTGCCTGTCTTATGAAAATGTTCTGGTGGAGTGCATCATCGGAGTGTCTCACACGGAGAATTATTACCACGTTTGCAATATCCATTGGAAATGTCAGCTAATGCTAACAATCCATCCACCATTTTGGGTTACTCTAAGTTCAGATGGATCATTATATCATATCCTTCTCTTAAGCCATATTTGTTAGCTCCCGCAAGGCATAACTAAGATGGGTGTGGAAAATTGTACATACTTCTATTACTGTTGACGGTAACTCAAATACTTATATTTCTCTGTCTGAATTTTAAATACTGGTAATCTTCACTAACTGGGTACCTCGTACCCTTCTCCACCTTGCTTCTTTTACTTACTGAAACTTGTATCTACCTTATGATTCTCTTGTTTCTTTTTACCATATGGGTGGATAAATATTCATGCCTTAGGGATCCTTACCAAGAAGCTTACACATCTTAGTACACATATGATCTGCTGATGACCTCACATTTACCTATCGTAAGCATGATGCGAAATCGAGTTCTTCTGACTCAACACTTCTACATCCAAATTCAATCTCTTAACAACTGTCTTTCTGGATGTAGGTATTGTTGTATTATGAATAAAATAAAAGTTAGGAGTTTGAATCTTACAACTGAGCTCTACCACACGATTTAGAGTAAAATGAAAGAGTGACAGTCCTAAATGCCCTGTAGCCTCCTGCTTATAAGTGTGGTGCACAACACACCCATAAACGTGACTCTACTAGACACGCCTTGTAGACTCCCTAGGACAGAACTGCTCTGATACCAATTTTGTCATGCCCCAAACCTGAAGAGGCGTGGCCGGCACCCGGTGCAATACTCCGCCAAGCGTACCACTCTTTAACTGTGAATTCTAGAGAGGTAACCCTCAACTTAAGCCGATGCGGCCTTATTCTGAATCATCTGAAAATAGCGCCACTCTCATCTATGGGGTAAACATACCCAAAAGCTGGTATGTGTATCTATGTAGGCCGACGAAGCTGCCATGAACATCTACTGATATAAAAAATATATAGGACCCATATACAAGCCTATTTTATCCTGAACTGTACCATGGTCTGGATAAGGCCTCGACCTACCTCTTAAATCTGTTTATATAAAAATGGACTCCTAGGTCTAGACTGGTAACTCTATGGAAGTGGAGCTTACCAACCAAGCTGATGTCTGACTCTGTCTGCTGGAAGGGTCTGTCCAATTATCAATGAGGACACGCAGGCATGAAATGCAGCTTCAACGGCAAAAGGGACGTCAGTACGAATAATGTACCGAGTATGTATGGCAACAGAACAATTGAAAGATGAAACTCAACTGATAATATAATAATTGAAAGTAATTGGGAGTTAAAGAAAATCCGAAGATATGCTTACCTGCTAATACTGACTCAACTCTCTCAATATAGTAAGTAAAATAGATGTCCGACCATATAAGGCTCGGTATGTGTAACTTCTCTACCATAGTAATCTCGCTGATAGGAGCTCGGCCATACTAGGCTCTATATCTCAACCATTTTGGGCTCGCTCATAGGTGCTCGGCCACAGTAGGCTCGGTATATAACTCACCATCTGATCAAAGGTTGCCCAATTGGGGCCTGCCCATCGATAATAGCTCGATGGTGGTGAAAATATTATAATACTGTATATATATAGACTCTCTGCTTCCTTGGCTGACATAAGACAAAACTAAGTCCTGATAAGGGAGAATGTTGTAACTTATGAGACTAGGAAAATGTATATAAATTAAGGAATATGAACTTCTCTTTATGTCTCGTTATCAAACACATGTAATTAAGATCATGCCAAAATGAAAGAAAGGTTTAGCCTTAACATACCTTAACTATGTTGAGTCCTTAATATCTTCCAAGATATTCTTCAAACAACTCAACTCAATCTACCACAGCATAAGGAGATTCAAAATCAGTGTTGCGTAAAAGCTAAGTTCGCAACTTAAACTAGTAGCTCGTTTACGTAAACTTGGGCAGTATCCCCCCTGTAACAAGGCCCTCCTCCAACACCATACACCAACAAAACCAAGAATAAAACAATAACAAGATCTATGCATCATTTTCTAACCTTATCTCCATCACAAGATATCACAAAATAGCCCACACACCCTAATCACTTCATACATAAAACGACAACAAAAGTAGTGTCAAACAACCTAAAAATGTAACAACGAATGACCAGACCACCATTACTTCATTATATGGTGCTTATGCACACATTTTATCCTCCAAAACTCCATAAAACATCATCAAAATAGACATCCCAAAATCAACACGAACAACCCACAAAACAGTCCACTACAAGTCGAATAACTCGAACTCACGGCTTCCGATCAAAGTCCCGTGAGTTCTAACTATTAGGAGATGAATTTATCAACCTTCGTTGAAATTTAAAGCTTAAATACAGAAAGTGGATGTTTTCTTAACTATGAAGTACCTTCCAAAACTCAATCTACAAAGAATAAGAGAGGCGAAGTAGTGATACTTACTTCGTAGGGATCGTTCTAGTGTTATTGTTTCTTGATTTCCTACCTGGGATTTTAATATTCATGGAAACCCTTTTGGAGAGCATGAGGATAAATTTAGGGGTCTTATTCTGGCCGTGGTTTGTGGAAGAGTGAAGAAAGAGACGACATAAGGCCTATATATATATATATATATATATATATATATATATATATATATATCCATTTTTGAAAAGTTAAAGAGGTGTTAGCTTGGCACCTTACTATTGGCTCNTATATATATATATATATATATATATATATATATATATATATATATATATCCATTTTTGAAAAGTTAAAGAGGTGTTAGCTTGGCACCTTACTATTGGCTCTTATTCAGACACTTATATCTTTTTATCTAGATGTCTTATGAACAAACAGTTAAGAGAATTAGAAACTAAATTCCAATACCTTCAATTTGGTATATAATATGTCCCAAAAAGACCTCATATAACACACGAAATGTATTGCTCAAAAAGCTTTAGGGACAAACCTACTTGTCACATATGCAGTTTGCGTAGTCTCGCAAAACTGCAAATATCTCTCTAATCCTATGTCGTATCGATGAATGGTTTAATGTGTTATAAAATAGACTCTGAATTATTCAATTTGGTAAATAGATCATGCCCTAATTCCAAGTATATTGGGAGAAAAGTTCAGCTACATTTGACCTAATGTTCAGCATATTTATGAATGAAACTTATGATGATCTTTGCCAACTTTTGTTCCAGAACTCGCTTGACATCAAAACATAACACACGACTATAATAAAGCAAAAATAACTCATAACATAACCTCCTTATCATTTTGAGAACCCTAGTCTCACCCCAAAAGTACATGTTATAACATTCCCAACTTAACGACATTCAAGGAAACTTATTTTCTTCAATTGATTTTGCTTCTAAGCCTTGCAACCCTCTTGGTACTTGCAGTCCATGATCTTAAATATTTGTAACCTCCAAGTTAACATGATTAATGTACTTTATGTACTTTCAAATATGATTTTATTTCAGAGCGTACATCAATTGACTTATTGCGTACTCTCACATACGAAACTATGGGATGTAACAAGAATTACCCACCGGCGTAGACACATGAACAAGCATAACTAAGGCATCACGTGGCATACCCAAATAATGAGAAAAATACGATGATACATATGAATAAGTGGAACCAGGGTCAAATAATATGGAAGCATGAATGTGGTACAATGAAACAACACATGTGATCACTGCGTCTAACAACCTCTAGCCTAGCGGGAAAAGCATACCATCGAGCCTGACCACCACCTGATCGGCCTCCCCCTCAAGGGAGACCTCTTGCTGCTTGAGCCCAACCCGAGCTGGCTAAGCGGGTGGTGAAGTAACTGGTGTAGAAGTCATATATTGACCCCTCTGCTGAACTGAACATCCCAACAGATAGGGACAATATGTTACACCCCATATTTTCGTATGTAAAAGTACTCCATAAGTAAATTGATGAAAGCTCAGAAATGAGATATCACATCCCGCATATTCGTATGTTACAGTTTCATTGTAAGTTAATCGACGTAAGTTTGGGAATGAGTTTATTTTGAGATTATAAGCATTTTGCTATTTCAAACAAGTAATGGGTAAATTCTTGAAGGTGAGAGGGTAAACAAATCGAAGAAAATGAATTTCGTCAAAGGTTGACATTTTGGGATAAAATACGGCCCGAGCTAAAATGCCCGATATTTATGGACTAGTGCCATACAAGGTACCATATGACCATGATAGTGAGGTGTATAAAGTATGTTAAACGTGAGTAGTATTTTGGGTAGATTGAGATAATTCTTAATTATGTGGATAATTGAATAATTATGAATTTTTAGTGGGAGATTAACTATGTAATTAAGCTTATTTGGATAAAGAGATGGGCTGATGTGGAAGTTGTTAAAGCCCAAGTTACTGACTCTTAAGTCATGTAACTTGGTGGCACAATTAAGGGATGGGTGGCTTAGTCATCCCCTAAATAGGGGCAACAACCAAAAGTTTTAAGGAAATCTTAATACATCATTATTATGGAGAATGGAGATGTGTGTAACAGAGCCATTCTAAAAATGAAATAGAATTTAATTCATAACGCTACAGTAGCATGATATATGCGATTCTAAGGGAGTACGGTGCAATCTTTCTCAAGAATATCATAGGGATTTTCCCCTACTTTCATCCGCCGTTACATGTTTTGTCGTAATTGACGTGTGTTAGAGGGATTGTCAAGAGAATTGGCTCAGGTATGTTAAGGCTATCCATTCTTTCTTTTTGGCATGAACTATACGATACAAACGAAACGAGAAAATGTACAACTTCCATAAATGATAATATTCGTAGAAATGCTAGAGATGCCTATGTTCTTGATTCTCCATGTGTCCTATTATTTATCATCTGTTCATAGGTCTCGGAAAATACGTAAGTTGATCAAATTTACTTCATGATATTAATCAAAGGTATGATGGTCTTATGACACTCTGAAAGATTTTATTGATGTACTTCTCATGCATTGCATTCATTTACATTGACCCATGACCATATGGCATTATATATACGTATATATCTATATATATGTATATGGGATATGGGAGAAGGTTATGGTGTTATATACGCACCACCGCCAGATCAGCTGGTATGCGTTGATGATTTTGCCCATAGTGGATGAGATGATATGATGGGATGCCCTCAGAGGCTTGATGATGTTATGAACACATGAACATATGCACGACATGACATTCTATAACGACCCGGCCGATCGTTCCGTGAGATTAGCCCAGTTCCCCCATTTCTGCTTTATCATATGTTGCTTACCCTATTTATGTTGTGTTGGGTCGGTTGGTTCGGGTTCGAAGTGGTCGCTTAATCTCTTAATTGGCTTAATAGTTGGAAAACTCAACTAGGAGTTCACTTATTAGTAAATGACCTCAGAATGTGGATTTTCTGGCTCGGATAGCTTCGTTAGGTGATCTGGGACTTAGGAGTGTGTTCGGAATGTGGTTTTGATGTCCGGTGTAGAATTAGGCTTGAATTGGAGAAAAGCTAGTTTTTGGTGATTTTCGGTCGGTAGTGGAAAATAGGCTATCGGGGTCGGAATGGAGTTCCAGAAGTTGCAGCAGGTTCGTAATGTCATTTTGGATATGTGTGCAAATTTGTAGGTCAATTGGATGTGTTTTGGATGGTTTCGGCATCCTTGGTGAAATTTAGAAGTTTCAAAGTTCATATGCTTGAATTTTATGTGATTTTGGTGTTTTTGCGTTGTTTTTGGTGTTTTGAAGGCTCGACTAAGTTTGAATGAGGTTATGGGATGTGTTGGTATGTTTTCTTGGGTCTCGAGGGGCTCGGGATTTTATTTCGGGTGGTTAACGAAGGTTTGGACTTAGGGAATTGCAGCAAAGCTGCTGCTGGTGCCACTTTACTAGTGCGGCCGCACCTACAGATGGGGAGTCACAGGTGCGGGACCGCAAAAGTTGAAAAGAATCCGTAGGTGCGATATTTTGGCCGCAGGTGCGGATTAACTGGGCAGGAAGTATAAATATGTGCCTCCGTGAACTTTTGGCATTTTTCTTCAACTTTGCATGCGGGTTGAGTCATTTTGAGAGCAATTTGGAGGAAGATTTCGAGGGTCTTCAGTGGAGGTAAGTTTCCCGGACTATAAACTCGATTCTATGTTATTATGTGAAGGATTAGGCTTGGAATTTGTAGATTAAATGGCATAAATTGGGGGTTTAGGGCTTGGAAAATTGAAACTTGTAATTAAGGAATTTAGGGGTCGTTTGTGGTCGGATTTTGATGCATTTTATATGTGTAGACTCGAAAAAGGATGAGGATTCTTGTGATGCAATTTTTATCGAATTCCGAGACGTGGGCTCGGGGCTTGGGTTTGGCCAATTTCGGGAATTGTGCCTAATTTTGATAGTTTTTGATTGGGGTTCATCTCCCTAGCATATTTTGATGTTATTAATCAAATTTGTGATAGACTCGGAGCATTTGGGAGCCAATTCGAGGGGCAAGAGCATCGCGGAGTAGCTTTTGGGTTGTTTTGAGGTAAGTAATGATTGTAACCTAAACCTGAGGGTATGAAACCCCAGTATTTTTATATTGTTTTGGTAAATGAGGTGACGCACATGCTAGGTGACGAGCATGTGGGCATGCACCGATAGGGATTGCGACTTGGTCCATCCCGTAGCGACTATTAAGTCGCGTATTCGATTTGAAACATTACGACATCCTGTATTTTAGAAATTTATACTTGTTTATGGGTTGTGAGCCATGTTTGGGGCCTTGTGCCGACCTCTTTAGACCCCCAGAGGTACTTTTACACTATTCTCACACTATCTTGATAGAACAATTGTGAACTCAGTCATGTTCTCTACTTGTTGTTATTTTCACTGTTATCACACTATTTTGAAAATCTGAGAGGTATTTTGGGCAGAGTCTCGTGAATTGAGATGAATTGCACGAGTGGCTTGTGAGGATGACTGAGTGAGGCCGAGAGCTGAGTATGTGAGGATAGTTATGGATCGGCCTGCACGCCGCAACAATATATATTATGTATGGATCGGGCTGCATGTCGCAGTAATATATGTTATATACGGATCGGGCTACACGCCGCAACAATATACATATTGGATCGGGCTGCACGCTGCAGCAAATATAGCGCTTGGGCTGTAAGAGCCCCTCCGGAGTCTATACACCCCCAGGTGGGCGTAGTCGACTATTATATGGATCGGGCTGCACATATATATATATATATATATATATATATATATATATATATATGTGTGTGTGTGTGTGTGT
>ML421881.1:276-49933 GCA_005239525.1 Nicotiana knightiana | reverse complement strand
GATTTGGCGGCATTATTTATATGGAGTGCAGTGTGAGATTTTCACTGATCATCGCAGTTTGCACTATCTGCTGAGGCAGAAGGACTTGAATTTGCGTTAGAGGAGATGGTTAGAGATCCTCAAGGATTATGAACTCACTATCTTATATCATCCGGGGAAGGCCAATGTAGTGGCCGATGCCTTGAGTCGCAGAGTAGAGAGTTTGGGGAGTTTAGCTTACCTTCCAGTATCAGAGCGGCCATTAGCCCTTGATGTTCAGGCCTTAGCAGGTCATTTGGTGAGATTGGATCTATCAGAGCCCCCGCGGGTGTTGGCTTGTGTAGCCTCCAGGTCTTCTCTTTATGATCAGGTTAGAGCACGCCAGTATGATGATCTACATTTGCTTGTTCTTCAGGACAGGGTCCGTCGCGGTGATGCCAGAGATGTGGCTATTGGTGATGATGGGTTCATGAGGATGCATGGCCGGATTTTCGTGCCCAATGTAGATGGGCTTCGAGATATGATTCTAGCAGAGACTCATAGTTCGCGGTATTCCATCCATCCGGGTGTCGCGAAGATGTATCAGGATTTGAGGCAGCATTATTGGTGGAGGAGAATGAAGAAGGATGTTGTGGAGTTTGTGGCTCGGTGTCTCAACTGTCAGCAGGTCAAGTATGAGCACCAGAGACCTGGTGGATTGCTTCAGAGGTTTGATATTCTGGAGTGGAAGTGGGAGAGGATCACCATGGACTTCGTAGTTGGACTCCCACGGGCTTCGAGGAGGTTTGATGCTATATGGGTTATTGTGGATCGGCTGACCAAGTCCGCGCACTTCACTCTTGTTGGTACTATGTATTCATCGGAGAGGTTAGCTGAGATTTATATCAGGGAGATTGTCTGTTTGCATGGGGTTCCAATTTCTATCATTTCTGACAGAGGCACTCAGTTCACATCTCAGTTTTGGAGAGCCATGTAGAGAGAGTTGGGTACTCAGGTTGAGTTGAGCACAACATTTCATCCTCAGATCGACGGGCAGTCGGAGCGTACCATCCATATTTTGGAGGATATGTTGCGTGCTTGTGTGATTGACTTTGGTGGTTCATGGGATCCGTTTCTGCCCCTAGCGGAGTTTGCATATAATAACAGCTATCAGTCTAGTATTCAGATGGCTCAGTATGAGGCTTTGTATGGTAGGAGGTGTAGGTCTCTGGTTGGTTGGTTTGAGCCGGGCGAGGCTAGGCTATTGGGCACAGACTTGGTTCAAGATGCGTTGGGTAAGGCAAAGTTGATTTAGGAGCGGCTTCGCATGGCGCAGTCTAGGAAGAAGAGTTATGCGGACCGGAAGGTCCGAGATTTGTCTTTCATGGTTGGGGATAAGGTGTTGCTGAAGGTGTCACCCATGAAGGGTGTTATGAGATTCGGGAAGAGAGGGAAGCTGAATTCCAGGTTCATTGGGCTATTTGAGGTACTTCAGAGGGTCGGGGAGGTGGCTTATAGGCTTGCTATGCCTCCCAGTTTGTCGAGTATTCATCCAGTATTCCACGTTTCGATGCTCCGGAAGTATGTTGGTGACCCTTCCCATATTTTGGACTTCAGCACAGTTCAGCTCGAGGGTGATATGTCATATGAGGTAGAGCCAGTGGCTATTTTGGGTCGACAGGTCAGGAAGCTGAGGTCTAAGGATATAGTTTCAGTGAAGGTTCAGTGGAGAGGGCAGCCAGTGGAGGATGCCACCTGGGAGACCGAGCGGGAGATGCGGGACAGATATCCTCACTTATTTGAGACTCCAGGTATGTTTCTAGACCCGTTTGAGGACGAATATTTGTTTAAGAGGGGGAGGATGTAAGGAACCGACCGGTCGTTCCATGAGATTTACCCCGTTTCCCTTATTTCTGAATTTTTTATATATCTCTATCCTGCTTTTGATGTGTTGGATCAGTTGGTTTGGGTCCGGAGTGGTTATGGTGAGAGTTTAGGCATTTAGCCTTTTTAAAGTAGCCTAATAGTTGAGGAAGTCAACTGAGAGTTGACTTATTGGTAAACGACCTCAGAATGAGGATTTTATGGCTCGGATAGCTTCGTTAGGTGATTTGGGACTTAGGAGAGTGTTCAGAATATTTTTGTGATGTCCGGTGTAGAATTAGGCTTGAATTGGCGAAAGCTAGTTTTTGGCGATTTCCGGTCGGCATTGGAAAATAAGCTATCGGGGTCGGAATGGAATTTCGGAAGTTGGAGCAGGTTCGTAATGTCATTTTGGTTATGTCTGCAAAATTTAAGGTTAATGGGAGGTGTTTGGTTGGTTTCGGCATAGTTGGCGAAATTTAGAAGTTTCAAAGTTCTTAGGCTTGAATTTGATGTAAATTTGGTGTTTTCATGTTGTTTTTGGTGTTCCGAAGGATCGAATAAGTTTGAATGATGTTATGGGATATGTTGGTATGTTTCGTTGAGGTTCTGAGGGCCTCGGGTGTGTTTCGGATGGTTAACGGACCAACTTTTGGCTTAAAATCTGGGCAGATTGCTGCTGGTGTGAGGTTCTGGTTTCCTTCTACGTGGTCGCGTGAGGATGTTTGCAATCGCGTAGGGTAAATTGGTGAGGAATGATTTTTGTTAATGGCGATCGTGTAGGGGAGGTCGCGATCGCGTGAGTATGAGTGGTTGGTCAGTGCGATCGCGTGGTCTTGTTTGCGATTGCGTAGAGTTAAAGGGGCACGTGGGTGAGTTGAGCTTTGTTCTTCGTGATCGCGTGGAATGGTTTGCGATCGCGTGGGTTTAAGTCCTGATGAATCGCGATCGCGTGAGGATGTCTGCGATCGCGTAAGGCTAATTGATGGGGCAGCAAGTTTGTTCTTCGCGATCGCGTGCCAAAGTTTGCAATCGCAGTGAAGGAATTATTTTAGCTGGGCAGAATGTTTAAAAGGCCTAAAGTGCGAAATTGGTTTTCATATCTTCCAGTGTTGCATGCGAAATTGAGAGCTTTTGAGAGGGAATTGAAGGGAAATCCAGGGAAAACATTTGGAGGTAAGAATTTCAACTTCATAACACGTTTCTATGTCAATTCCTAAGTGATTAAACCACAAATCTGGAAATTTAACCAAGTTGGGGAAGAAGGGTCCATGAGAAATTTATTTTTCTTTTGAGGATACGAGTGGGCAATTGTGGTCAGACGAGGGTTCTAATGATGTAAAAATTATTGAATTCTGAGATGTGGGCTCGGGTTTGGCCGAATTTCAAGATTTTTGATTAAATTGATAATTTTCAATTGGGTTGTGTTCCTTGAGTATTTATTGATAATGTTAACTGGTTTTGGCTAGATTCGGAGCAATCAGGAGCCAATTTGAGGGGCAAAGGCATAGCGGACTAGTGTTGTGGCCCGGTAGAGGTAAGTAATGGTCTTAAATCTTGTCCTGAGGGTATGGAACCCCGAACTGCATTATTTTCTCACTGAATTTGGAATGGCGCACATGTCGGATGACGAATATGTGGCGCGTACTGATTTTTGGATTGGACTAGGTCCTCTCCGCGGCGACTAATGAGTTGCATATTTACTCAAAACCTTATGTTAAATTATGTTCTTCAGATTTGTGAAATATTTGGGCTATAAGTCGTGTTTGGGGCCTCGTGCCGATCTGTTTAGACCCTTTAAGGACATTTTACTGTTGTTTTCCTCACTACTTGTTGATTATTTTACTTCGCATCATTGTGCATACCGTTTTATTTGAAACTCAGCCTGATTTATACTACATGAGCATTAAAATGATGTTTTCGGGTCGAGTACCCTGTTTTACTACTTCGCCCGAGGGACTTTTCAAGTGGTTCCACCGAGTGTGGCTGAGGGCCAAGAGTGATGGTGAGGTGCTGAGTGATATTAGCGCTTGGGCTGAAGAAGCCCCTCCGGAGTTTGTACACACCCCCAGTGAGCGCATCGAGTGCGAGTGACGAGTGATTGGGAGGCTTGAGTGACTGTGAGGTGCTGAGTGATTGTGAGGTGCTGAGGGATTGTGAGGCATACCCGAGGGGCTGATTATGAAACATGTTTTTCCCGAAGGGCTACTATGATTTTACTACATTCATTGCATACCAAATCCTTTGTTTTTAAGTTCTTACAAATGTGCATTCTTTAAAGGACTTTTATGAAGTTGATTTTTAAGACATGATGGTTTGTATATTTATGTTATACTATTGGAAAGTAAGGCTGTGTATAATGTGACTTGATGGCATTGATTTTTAAGTGTTTCCTTGCTACTTAGACTTGATTTATTTCCATTACTACTGAGTTGGCGTACTCACATTACTCCCTGCACCTCTGTGTGCAGATTCAGGAGCAGATATCGAGCATTAGCTTTTATATCGCAGCGGAGCCGGATCGTGGGATATAGAGGTAGCTGTTCAGCGTTTGCAGCGTCTCTGTTTTCCCTTCCTATTGTACTTAGCTTGATTCGGAGTTTTGTATTATAATAGTTTATTTTGGCTTATTTCACTAGATGTTCATGACATGTTGGCTCCGGGTTTTGGAGATGGCAGTACTGTATAAAATTTGCCTATTATATTAAGAAATTTTATGTATATTGTTATGAAATGCTTGAAAACTTAAATGGGATTTTCAAAAGAAATTACGAACACACGGTAGTCGGCTAGCCTAGTTCCATGATAGGCGCCATCACGGCCGGTTAGGATTTGGGGTCATGACAAAAATATAAAAGTTAGCTTGCCAAAATTATACTTATGACCTCAAATGAAAAATATTCAAATGACAAAAAAAAGTAAGAACAGGTCCATTATTCAGTGACTTCTTTCGTGTTAGAAACGAATAAGAGCATCCAATAAAAGATAATTTGGTTCTTTTAGAACACTTGGTTATCAACCCCAATGGTAATAGTAGTGCATTTAATAAGAAAAATATATATTTTCATCATTAGATTAAAACGCAATTTATGCAAATTACATGATAGAAATTAAAGAGCTATCTTAGCTGGCAAAAATGAATATGTTGATCAATTAAATAGGTTGATTGCAAGTTTTATTGTAAAAACAAAATATTTTTCAGTTTTGACTCAACAGAAGATGATACAACAATAACTACTAAGAACGATAGTTAAATACTTTAATACCAAATGGCCTTCTGCCATGCATGTTTGTTGTCAAGTTCATTAATTTTCGTACGTTAGTGTCACCATATATATATATATATAATACACTAAGTTAAAATTGATCTTGCATTGCATATAGGTTGATTTTGAAGCAAAATATCTATGTCATACTACTAAAAACTTAGATCCGCTGAATAGCTTATGTAATAGTACATATATGTTATATAGAAGTTTTGACAATAACGTCATACATGCAGAACTTATGATACTGGTCAATATGCTTCTAAGTATGTGTTTATCCCCGAATTCAACTTTTGGCTTCCAAAAAAAAAGAATATCCTTTTAAATTTGTGTGAAAATAAATTTCAGTATATTTATAGTTTATAGTTATAATAAATAAAGCACAAGGACAAACATCAGTATACCACTGTCACGACCCGAAATTTCCACCGTCGGGATCGTGATGGCGCCTAACATCACAATTATCAGGCAAGCCAACGTTAGAGATTGTTTAGCCATTTATGTCCATTTTTAGTAATTAAAAGTAATCAGACAAAATAAAGCAAAATAACTGTGAGGTATATAGAAATCAAAGTCATTTATATTCTACTCCTCCCCAGAAATCTGGTGTCAAAATTCCATGAACACACTATGATTTTCTACAAACATGAGTCTGAAAGAAATTTACATATGGTTTTAGAAAGAAAAAAAACAGTAATAAAGAGATGTAGAAGGGGATGCCAGGACTTGCGGACGCCAGCAGAACTACCTTGGGTCTCCAACTGTGAACCTGAGCCAAATCTCTCAGTCAGCCACAACCTGCTCTGAAATCTGCACAGGAAGTGCAGAGTGCAGTATCAGTACAACTGACCCCATGTACTGGTAAGTGCCGAGCCTAACCTCGACGAAGGTGTGACGAGGCTACAACAGGACACCCACAATATATGCTACAACCGATAAATAATAAGGCAGAAAAGAAAAACAATAATTTAAAAGCAGTAAATTACAAGAAATGAATACGTAACCTCAGTGTCTTATCAATATCCATCTATAACCAATGCTTAGACGAAATGTAAAAACATCGAATAACTTACACAGTCAACGACGAATAAATAAACACACATGCGTGCATCCCGATCCTACCAGTCCTCCCTTGTTCCTCCATAACAATTACCATGAAAGTAAATAATGTGTGTGTGTGTGTGTGTATTGCGGCGTGCAACCTGATCCCATCAATCTTCCCTTATTCCTCCGTAATAATTACAATAAAAGTAAATAATATATATATATATATATATATATATATATGTGTGTGTGTGTGTGTGTGTGTGTGTTTCAGCGTGCAACCCGATCCCATCATATATCATTATCAATATAATAGTTCACCCTTATAACTCCATAACAATCCACTCTTATTCCTCTTGTTGCAGCGTGCAACCCGATTCCACCGAATAGTCATATTCACCCTTATTCTACTCATAAATCCTCCTTTATTCCTCCTGTTGCGGTGTGCAACTCGATCCCTCCATATCATAGTAAATCACACATAGTGTACAGAAATTTTATAAAATCCACGCAAGGCCCTTACCAACACTTGAAATTTGGAACAAAGCAACCAGGAGCCATATAAACAATAAAACTCAATAAGTTTACTACTACTCAGCGAGACCAAACCAGGATATCACAGAAATTGCCAATAAGAACAGTTTAAAACCAATAAAAAGGGAAGCAATAATCCTACGGGAAACAAATATCCAACATGTAACACTTTAAGCACGGAATTATAGTTAGACATGTAACAAGTAAAGTAAGAAAGAAAACGGTATAAGGGAAAACGGAAGAAAACAGGTAAAATCGGTAAATTGGCGGCGCATAGGTACTCGTCACCTCACATATACGCTGTTCACATGGTTTGTCACATAACAAACAATTCAAAGGTTCCTAAACTCCCAAGTCAAGGTTAGACATAACATTGATCTGCAGGCTACTCACTACTCAAGTTCCATTTTTCCTCTAGAATTCACCTCCAACCCACTCGTATCTAGTCATAATTAGCTTAATAACATCAATCGCTAAAGGAATTAATATCAATACACAATTATAGTTTTAACTCCTGGCCCGCTTGGTCAAAACTTGAGGTTCAGACCAAAATCCATTTACCCATTCACCCCCGAACTCGAATATATAATTAGTTCCGGAATTCGACCTCAAATCGAGGTCTAAATCCCCAAATTTACAAAATTCTCAATTCTCCCAAAATCCCTTATTTCCACCCTTAAAGAACAAAATTTAGGACTAGGAATTCAATGAATGATAATGGAAATTGAAGAAAACTAGTTAAGAAATGCAAACTTATGATTTAGTGTTGAAATCCCTCTTCAAAAATCACCCTAGGTCGAGTTCTAGTGATGAAAAATGAAATATGAGAAGAAGTCCCGTTTTGTTCTGTTTTAAAAATCACTGGACAGGTCTTCATCGCGTTCGCAAGAGGCCTGTCGCGATCGCGATGCACAACGACCAGAAAGGCCTTCGCGTTCGCGTAGGTCTGTCCACCCTGACCTTCGCGTTCGCGAGCCTAGGCCCGCGTTCGCGTAGAATAACTCGAAGAATTCCCAACCCTCCTCCAATACACTACGTGTTCGCGTCTAGCTGGTCGCATTCGCGTAGAGTGAACCCCAGCCCAGCTTACACTTAGCGATCGCGAGAGAGGCTTCACGACCACGAAGCACAAAGCATCAGTGCACCAGAAACAACAATACACCAGATTTTTCTAAGTGAAAACCATCCCGTGGCCTATCCGAAACTCACCCAAGCCCTCGGAGCTCTGAACCAAACATACACACAAGTCTAAAAACATCATACGGACTTGCTCGTGTGATCAAATCGCCAAAATAGCACCTAGAACTACGAATTTAGCATCAAAACTATAGATTTCTCAAGAATACTTTAAAAGTTTCTATTTTCTCAACCAAAGGTCCAAATCACACCAAATCGGTTTCGTTTCTCACCAAATTTCACAGATAAGGTATAAATATCATAATGGACCTGTACCGGGCTTCAAAACTAAAATACGGACCCGATACCAACAAGATCAACATATAAGCAAATTCTTAAAATCAATAATTTTTAGTCTTTCAATTTTAGTCAAAAATTCATTCCTCGAGTTAGGAACCTCCGAATTCGATTCCGGGCATACGCCCAGGTCCCATATTTTATTACGGACCCACAGGGACCATCAAAATACGGGTCCGGGTCCGTTTACTCAAAACGTTGACCGAAGTCAACTAAAAATTATTTTTAAGGCCAAAAATTATTATTTCTTCAATTTTTCACATAAAAGCTTTTCGGAAGCATGCACGTACTGCGCGCGTAAATTGAAGGGGGTAAAAATGAGATTTTTAAGGTTAACGAGCGCAGAATTGAGTTCTAAAACATAATATGACCCTTTGGGTCATCAGAACCACAATATATTTTCCTATACGAATAACTATATGTTTTCAAGAGAGATATTAATATCGACACAAGAGTTCTGGTTATGGAAGAGTAACCAAAGCATTAGAAGGAAACATATACAAAATAAACACTGTCTACAAAGAAGTATTTGATAAGATACCAATGCATTAGATACCTTTAAACTACAATATATAATTACTTACTTAATATGACTAAAGTTGATCATTTATGTACGTTCTGATGATATACTTTCATTTTGAATTCACGTATTATGCTAATGTAACACTATTTTTCGGTATTTAGATTATTGTTGTAGTATTATCTATATATATATATATATATATATATATATATATATATATATATATATATATATATATATATATATATATATATATATATATATATATATACATAAATATAAAAAAAAAATTCAAAAGAAAAAGGAGAAACTCAGACTTGCAATAAAAGATATTCCTAGGTTCAAAGGACAAAAGCTGTCAAAAGTCAAAACCCCATTCTCTAAACCCCTAAAGAAGGTATATTTTTTTTCTCACTTCGTCTCCTACTCCAATATCTACAGCTTCCATTTTCCCTTTCTCCTTACCGGCGACCCCTGTGGCCGTTGGCCTCCAGACTTGGTACATATATTCTCTCACTATCTTTGTTAATCTTCCCATTTAGCTGCTTGAGGTTATTTAGGACCAATTCTTGGGTCAATTTGTGTATTGTTAACCTGTTTTCTTGGATATTGGATTAACTTCCCCAGAAACTTCAGAGTGCACTCTGAATGATAATAGAAATATTAAAAAGTGAATTTTTTTAAGTGAATCTTCTTCTGTTTCTGTTTATTTTGAGGTTTGGTCAATTGCTGATAAAGTTAACAATTTTGAGTGATTTAATTGAAATTATGACAATATTTTTTGGGTTTTCCTTTCTTATTTGTTTTTAGGTACACACCAAAATGGTGTAATTAACTAGGTACTTAAATGCAAGAGCACTACCAATCCTACTTAGCTCCTGTTTTTGCTTATTTGATATTACTGCCTCTGTCTCAGTTTATAAGATCATATTTGACTGGACGTGTAGTTTAAGTTGTTAATTTAAGTCATATATTGGAAGAAAATATCAAAAGGGATTGTTGAAAAGTTAGTTTGATAGTAAAAACATCACATGAAAGTTTAAAATTTGGCTAGTTTAATAAATCGAATTCTTGAATGTCTTGAATGTTGTATAGAAATATAATGGTTTTAAATGTTTTGGATGTTCCAAAATAGAAGACTGTCATATAAGTTGGGACTGAAGGAGTATATTTCTTGTTTGTCCTTAGAAATCATGTTTATATGTTTCTGTGCATGATTTTCAGGTTCATATTTATGTGTCAGAAAGCTGAATAATCATTTTTCTTTTTGGTTGCATCATAACCGCACTGGATTTTATAGATTATTTGCTATTGTTGTGTGTCTTACACAATGTGATTCTTTTTACAGGTATAGATTCAGTTAAAAATCAACTTTTTTAAGCCGTTACAGACTTTTGTTAATGTTGCAAATGCGGAGGCAGTCATGCATACGATACCCATCTGCTATCTTCTTATTACTCATTGTAATTTCAGCATTTGTAGTTTATGCCCTCCCGATTCAGTGTGCTTCCAAGAAACCTTCCTTTGTCCCAAATTCAGAAGTTCATACCTAAAAAGTGGAGGAGCGTTACAGAATCAGACCCCCGAAACAGTGTCCAGTCGTTGCTGTGTAGTTCTCGTGAATCTGTTTCAGGGTCTTGTGAAGCAACTAATGTGTCTATGGTAGATTGCCTATTGACAACCTTGAAGGACTTTGCAAGCCAAGGCCACATATGCAAAGCCTTTAGAACTTTTTCACTTAT
Organism: Nicotiana knightiana; assembly: GCA_005239525.1. Classification (NCBI taxonomy): domain Eukaryota; kingdom Viridiplantae; phylum Streptophyta; class Magnoliopsida; order Solanales; family Solanaceae; genus Nicotiana; species Nicotiana knightiana. The sequence goes on along the minus strand of ML421881.1, from coordinate 39,530 downwards.
TCGGACCCATGTCTCCTCTCAAACCCCTTGTGATCTTTTTATACAGTCCTTATCGTCTCTTTTGTTATGTTGTACTAACAGTAAGTCACTTCCCGAAGGGAAACAAATTCATGCCTGCATTATTAACTCAGGCATTGCGCATAGTTGGAATTTGGTGCCAAGGATAATCACCTTCTATACGACCTTCGGTTTACTTGATAATGCTCATGCAATTGCTGAAACTTCAAATATTTTGCACCCTCTCCCTTGGAATCTCCTTATTTCTTCCTATGTCAGAAGGGGGCAAAATGAAAAGGCGTTTGCTGCCTATAGACAGATGGTGAATAGAGGTGTAAAACCCGATGATTTCACTTATCCATCTGTTCTGAAGGCCTGTGGTGAACAATTAAATCTTGCTTTTGGCCGGGATATTCACAAATCTATAGATGCTAGTTTCCTAGAGGGTAGCTTGTTTGTCCAGAATGCTTTAGTTTCCATGTACGCAAAATGTGGGGAAGTGGATGTTGCACATGACATATTTGAAAGGATGCCAGTTAAGGATGCAGTTTCATGGAATTCAATGATCTCTGGTTATGCTTCCAAAGGTATGTGGAGTAAAGCTTTTGAGCTTTTTGATAGAATGAGGGCTACTGGTGCCCAAATGGATATTATTACTTGGAACACCATAGCTGGAGGTTGCTTGAAGACAGGTAACTATATTGGGGCTCTTAAATTGTTCTCTCAAATGAGAACTTGTGGAATTCAGCTAGAACCTGTAGCAACACTTATTGGTTTGGGTGCATGTTCTCATACTGGTTTGTTAAAAAATGGAAAAGAAATTCATGGTTTAGTAATTCGAAGTGACCTTGACGATTTCGATAATGTAAGAAATGCTTTAATCAATATGTATGCAAGATGCAAGGCGCTTAAGCAGGCGCATATTTTATTTCAGTTGGTTGACTCTAAAACTGTAATTACCTGGAATACGATCATATCTGGCTTTGCACATTGGGACAGGTCTGAGGAAACCTCCTTTCTTTTCCGAGAAATGCTGCTTTTTGGTGTTGAGCCAAATTATATAACTATAGCAAGCATTCTCCCCCTTTGTGCTAGGGTGGCAAATTTACAACATGGCAAAGAATTTCATTGCTATCTTACAAGGCGGGAAGGGTTTGAGGAACATTTGCTATTGTGGAATTCACTTGTGGATATGTATGCGAGGTCCGGAAAGGTAGCAGTAGCCAGAAAACTATTTAATTTGATGAGCCAGAAAGATGCAGTTACCTACACTTCGCTGATAGCAGGATATGGTATTCAAGGTGAAGGAAGAGAAGCAATTGAACTTTTTAATGATATGATAAGGCACCATATAAAACCAGACCATGTGACCATGGTTGCTGCTTTGTCAGCATGTAGTCATTCAGGCCATGTGATGCAGGGTCAGAAGCTATTCGAACAGATGCAAAGTACTTATGATATAAGTCCTCGTTTGGAGCACTTTTCTTGCATGGTTGACCTCTTTGGTAGGGCTGGTCTACTTAAAAAAGCTGAGGAAATCATTATAAAGATGCCTTATGAACCAACACCTGAAATGTGGGCTACTCTCCTTGGAGCATGTAAGATTCATAGGAATACGGAGATAGGAGAATGGGCAGCTGAGAAACTGCTGGAGCTGAGGCCCTATAATCCTGGATATTATGTGTTGATTGCTAATATGTATGCGGATGCTGGACGTTGGAATAAACTGGCAAAAGTGAGAACCGTCATGCGGGATTTTGGTGTAAGAAAGGCTCCAGGATGTGCTTGGGTTGATACGGGTTCTGGCTTTTCTCCCTTTTTGGTATCAGATACCTCCAGTGGCCAAACAAATGAAATTTACTGTCTTTTGGGAGGACTGAATAGGCAAATGAAAGACAGCGGTTATGTGACTACAGAGGATTCTTCTTCCGAAGAAGAACTTTGTGAAGGACTCCTTTTGTGAAAGGGAAGTGTGACTCAGATCCAGACCTTTGACTGTTTCCATAAGAACTTTGCTCATCTTTCCTGTTGCAAGGTATTTCTCATCACTCATGCAGAATATGTGCCAGCTTGATCAAGCATTCTGTTTTTTTTCGCAATAGCTGAGGTAGACGACTCTTGCTTTATATGCCCGATCTTATGCATATCAGCACTTTCTTTTAACCATGTATAGAGATAAAGTTAGCAAGTACTTTGGCTTGTGTTTCTTGCCATGCCATAGTTGTCCACTACTCCACTTCCCTGAAGCTCGTACGATTTTCTTGATCTTTCGACCGCTGATGATTTTCTCTTTATAGGTTGCAGGTTTTGAAGAGTCAGGGAACACTTAAGAGAATCTATATCAGTTTTCAAGGTAGAGGACACAGACTAATTAATCAAAATACTGATGATATTAGTTGTGCAAGTCTTTGGTTATTTTCTCATTCATTTGAGGCTTATGATCAGTAATCAGTTAGAATGCCCAGGTTGCGTTCTCTACAGCATATGTTTCATTTCTCGCAAGATAAATGCCTCGGTGCAGACTCATTCTATTCCAAACATTACTAACGATCATTTTATTACTGATGCATTTCTTATAGGTGTTTTCATCTTTGTTTAATTTCTCTCTTACTACTTGATGTGCTTGACTGGAACTGTTAATATTTCAGAAATCATTGAGAATTAACAAGACATGGCTTGTGTTATTGTAGTTGAGACCCAAACTGAAAATGGTACATGGCTTCTGCTGCAAATCCATTTCTTTTGTTGATTTTTTCCGAGTTTAGTCATCATATTTACAGCTCTTAATTAGGTTGAACTTAGGCAAGACCTCAAGGTTTTTATGCAGTTTAAGCTACTAGAGCAAAACATTAGGTTGTTCATGAAGTTTAAGCAGCATTTATAGGTAATTTCTTTTGATGTATTCCATGAGGTATTTATATCAAGGGCTGCTTTGAATAGATCTTGAAAGAAGGATTTCTTTGTTTTCTAGTATTCAGATTCCTTGAAGTTGGAGTGTTGTTAAGCCGGAATATATGGAGTCATGCCAATAAATCAAGAGCTTTTAGTTGCCCATAGAATCCTATTTTAATGCAGTTGAATAAAAACTTACGCATACTTCTTTTCAATGTGCGGTTAATCCAAGTTACCTGTATTGTATTACAAGCTTCAAATTGTTATTTAGCATAACATCACATCTTTTCATCCTTGTCCGTCAACATCTGGAAAAAAGGTCATAGGCAAATGGTCATGGATTGGATACGACATACTCGTGTCTAGAGCTAGCAAGAATTAGTACTTTCTTTTTTAGTCATGTAGGAGGAAGCTCATACCCTCAAACAAAGACACTATACTTATCACCTTTAACAGAATTTTGTATTTTTTGTGAAAAAAACATAGTTTTATATCAAATTAGAGAACTCTGATGGTGGGCATGGAGCACATGTTTACACTTCTCCGGCCAGTTGCTTCTCTTCTCTAATTTGTTACTTAAAACATCCCACAATTAATCAGTGAGTTCAGTATTCGTCTTAAACTACGAATATTTTCAACTACTTTCGTTCTTAATAGTTGCATCTGGAATAGAATATTTCTTCTTTCCTTTATGGGTGTAGTTGGAGGCCTTGCTCTAAGGCAGTGAAACATCTTGTCATGGTGATATAAGTATGCAAAAACTCTCATTTCCCTTAGTAGTTGTCTTTGTTTGTTTTAGTTTTTGTTTTTTAGAAGCAAAATTGTTGTTGTTAATCATTTCTTGTTGATTAATCTGGCTAGGTGCAGATGTGGTGATTAATCGCAATAATGTCTGGTATCTTGAATTACAGATGTGTTACCAAATTGAGTGGAGCTACTTTGGAGTGTGGATGCACCATTGCTAAAACATCTGAGATTACGTGCCTGGTCTCTCTCTCTTGGTTGGTTTTTCAATGTTGAGGTAGTGCACGTAAATGGCGGTCTTATAACATTGCTTGGCATAGAGACCGTTTCGTATAGTTGAAAAACACAGCGATAATTATCTGGCAGGTATGCTGCAGAACTCTGCCTGTCCTCTGAGTCGATACCATTTCTGTTACTATTCTTGCATTAAGCCTTCTTCAGAAATCAAACAATGATTTCCTCACATTGCAGCCAGGTTCACAATGGTATTCTAACAGAAGCAATTCAAAGGGGAAGGTAATACCTTTTTGCTGGTGTATTTGGCAAGCAAGTGAGATGAAGTTAAATTGTGACAGTTAGATAAGTCTTAGCTGATTTTAAATTATATTCTTGGATTCCTCGCTCTCACATAAATAGAAGAAACAGGAGGATAATTCAGTTGCATTGAGGGGGAAAATTGCCCCTTAAATTTTTAGGACTATTCCTGCTTTTGATTTGAGTTGGTTTTACCTAAAATGTCAAAACAATTACGATTTATAGACACAGCTAACCATAAACCAGGTTATTGATTCTCGGTTTTGTTTGGTTATTTTGGGTTTATTTACGAGTCACATGTAATATGAAATGAATTCAATCTATTTGAGCTACATATGTTTGCAAGAACTGAACAAATAAATGAACGTGATGATTGATTTACGTGAGAAATAGAATGTACAGGAGCTCCCTGTTTTTTCGTATTGCATTTTCATCCTCTGGATGCCAATTAATGAAATTTTACTATTGAAGAAAGTGTCTACGTGAGACATTTTTACTGAGACTGAACGAAAAGTATTTTATTATTAATCTCTAAAAGCTTTCTCACAAATCTCCACACATAAAATAAGTTATCAATACCTTTATTTATAATAGTATGAAACTTATTTCAACCAGAAATGTGAAAGCATATTCCTATATTTATTCTAACTCTAAATCATATTTAGACATGAATTAAATAAACAAATCCTAAATAACTAGGTTCTCCTACTACAACTTTGAATTAGTTTTTCAACATAGACATGTTCATTATTTGAATTCCGATGTTTAACAAAATGGAAAGACGGAAAGCTTCGATTTTTCTTGTACACAATGAAAATTAAATATCCAAAATAATTACCTTGTCCCATTTCCTGATGTGAATTACAAGATACAGCAAGGTAAATCTAACATCTGGAGGCGAAAACAAGAAAGTGATGCTGTAAAGTTTTCTAAAAAATATTTATGACATTGTTGATTTTGTGCCTTTTGTTGTTGCATAACTTTAAACCTAACAAATTATAACCGGTCATTAATTAATTAATCTTTCAAAGCTCTCGATAGATTCCATTACTATGACAACAGTGCGTGATATCAAAACTTATAACAAAATATAATCGGTCATTCTTCTCGTATAATAGGTGCGCTTGTGTAATAAACAGTTCTCTCTTGCCAAAACATAGATATTTACATAGTTATACTCTATTAGAAACTTGTTTACCTCCAAAAAAAATTAAAACTGGATATACAATTTACCAGTTATATACAATAAACTTCGCATTGCTATCGCTAGACGCAAGTACCTTTGTTATTTGATCAAATGACAGATGGAGACACCAAAGAAAGCGAGATCTTGGATGTTAATGAAAGCATATTATGAATCTTGGGTCGATCAATTCCTCTTCCTCCGGATGCCGGACACTTTAGAATGGACTTAATTGGAAGGAGGATGAGGATGAGTATGTCTATATTAAACATAGAGGAAATTGGAGGTTGCATTCTGCCAATAGACCAAACAAATGAAGGCTGATCCACTAACATTCCAAACCGAAAATATAATTCCTTCAACTTTCTGTTCCAACAGGCCAACAAGGGAGATATCAAGAGAAATGATATTGATAGAAGTTCTCATGATAGGAAAACAAAATGAGACTATCCTCAACTGGTGTTTATATTATAACTACACAAACAATGCCTCAATCTCAAGCTAGCTTGGTCGACTAGAGATTCAAATAGGGTAGGAGGGACAGGGCAAGCCTTGACCCGCTAAAATTTTGACCCGCCATGCCCTGCTTCATTTTGTCTTTTGTCAGAATTTTGCGCCCTATTAAGGTTTAGACTTTTTTTCTTTTATTTTGCAGTATGTTTTAATTTCTTTTACCTTTTCAACTTTCTATTGAAATGTTTAAAATTGACATATCAATAAGAGTCGGTTGTGGACATTGATTGATGAATAATGGGAATGTCTGTCTACTTTTATGAATAATAAACACTGTTGGCTTTTGTAGTCTATGTATGAAATTCTGGAGGTTGTCAACTTTGTAGCGGGGAGTAATCATTTTTCCATTTGGCATTATCTAATAATACAAAAAAATGATCTATGCATACATTTTGTTGATTCTTGTTTTTAATAGTATTGAAAAGCAAGGGCTAATCTCACCCTTTACTTGTTTCAATTCTACATCCAATGTCGTTTCAAGAAGAATAGCCATTTCCTCCGGCAATTCATGTGGTAGGTAGTAGTCTAAACATAAGTGGAACTGTAATGATACAATCTGACAGATGTTAAGAAAGTAAAACAAGCTAACGACTAACGAAGCAGACAATATTATGGCCTATATTGAATCTCAACAGAGCCAACAAAGAGTTGATGCTTTTTGACAAAAAGATGAGAACATTTGATGCAAACGGGATAGACAGTTGCTTAAGCATAGGATTTTTTGTTGGAGACAGTTGAATATGTTTGTGTATGTCTGTCTGGGCAGCTTTAGTAGCTAACTTATGGAAGGCAGTAATGTAAATGTCTTAGGCTGTCTGCAACAAGTGAGTTTGTAGCTAAAATCCTGCCCTGCCCCATTTACTATTTTCTGAAAATGTCTAAAAGCTCATTTTTGCTAGCCAGCAGATACACTGCCATAAGTAAACAATGGCTCCAAATAGAAAATTGTGTGATTGATACCAAATCCTTTGGGATACCAGTTCCAGTGACATTCTAGTGTTAGCACCATAACAGTTCAACGCTTGACCCATTGGAAGCTCTTTCTTGCTTTTGCTTTACCAGGCTTTTTCCTCTCCACAACTCTCGAGTCTCTCGTTAAGTAGCCACCTGCAAAGACAAGGATAAGCAGCTCCGATCATAAATACCCAATACATATAGGCTAATGTTGCAAAATAAGTGTGAGCTCATACAACTAAGTGGCATTACAACAATATAACCAACCTTTACATCTTCCAAACTAAACATGATAAGAAAGAAAAAATCATAGAGTTGACAAGAGCAAAAAATATTTAGGTGAGATACTCCATGTAGCAAGTATTACCTTCTCTGAGGGGAGGCCGCAACTCTGGGTCCCAATTCTGCAATGCCCTGCTGATGCCTAGCTGAATCGCACCAACTTGACCTGATTTGAGCATATTAGTTATCCAAAACCACGTGTAGAACTATTTGAGGGCTTAAAATACATCAACTGAGTGACAAAATAACGAACACCACTTCACACACATGGAGAGAAGAAAAAAAGCTCCAACCCCTCCCTGGAAATATATAGTACTCCAGTTCTTTTATTTTCCTTCCCCTCGCCCCTCCTTTTTTTTTCTAAATTTTTTTGTCTTTAGACTGCCGAAGGAGTGAGGATGGTAAACTCACAAAGGCATAGATAAGCTTAAACCCAATCACATAAGGCAGAAGATCAGCTTGTGGTTCCTGCTAAACTTCTCTCTAAAACATGTTTGGTCATATCACAACATGAGAGCAAGAGGCATAATCAGCATACCCAAAATTAGAAGTCTTTGTAATACTTACTACAATCAAGTGGTCAACAGCTTGCCAGAGCACACACGATAACCCTACTTGTGTTGAAGATTGAATGGAGAAACTAGAAAGGAAAACCTCTCTATGAGGTTTTCGTATACCTATTAACTAAGCATTTACTGACAATAAAATACTCAAAAAAGTTACTAGACAGCTTGATTACTTAAGATCCATTACAAATTTACATCACAAGGACAAAGCATAAGTTTAGAATGTAAAGCTTGACTGGTGAAAACAAAGCTTATGTAATTTCATATTGATAGACAGAATTCACCAGATACATTATACAGGTTTCAACGCAAAACAAAGAAGTGCAGCAAACCCATAGTCAACACACTATCTTTATAGTTTATACTAGAAGTATAACACAATTACATGAACTAGGACTACCAAAGAATCATATCTGATAAGCACTTCACTTAGCAAAGAGAAAGATTAAAGAACAAAGGAAGACCTTCACGATCTATCTTAAAGAACTCAGCAGAAGAACAGCAAGTTGGGAAGCATTAAGTCAAGGGACATATCTTCATCAGAAAGAATTGAGGAAGTCAGGTCACTAACTAAGATCTGAATTGATTAAGTTCCGAGTTAAGTATTGACACATTAATGCTCCATTGTTGGTCCCTCATTTTTTTTAGAAATAAAAGTGCTACAATTACTTTGTTTTAAACTTTTTCTCATCAGTATAGATGGAGGTTCAATATAAAAAGTAATAACAACACTTTTTATAGTTCTAATAGCTTCATCTTCTTTTTTATTTTTTGTTTTTTGTTTATGGAGATATCATACCAAAATGCCTTATCAATTTGGAGAAGATTACTTCCTCACAAATATATGAAGACAAAATCCTATTCCAATGTCCTCTATCTTTCTAAATCCAACACCAAAACAAATTAAAATCCTTCTCTGGTCCACCTGAATGGAGTCATACACTTTTCTAATGCAAAAAAGTATCACGTCTCCTTAAGCCTATTGAGAGAACCAGTCTAAAAGATAATCATCGTTGGAAAGAAGGGAAGAAAGAGAAAGAAATAGTCGACGTGCATATAAGCTGACTCGAACACCAAAAGGGGCCGTCTGGAGTGCTAAGCTCCCACTTGTGCAGGGTCCAGGGAACAATAGTACCATATTGGATCAATTGTATGCAGCATCACATTGCTTTTGTGTGGAGATTCCCATCAACTACATCCGCAAACCTTTACACGATTGATTATTCTCTTCTTTTTGCCTGTTGCAATGCTATATGGTTGATGTTGAACAGGTACATCAATATTTATCTTGATTAATAACCCCCACTTCCTCTACTCTGAACTATTGGGCTGAGCTACTGTGCAGTCACTAACACCACGATCTGTTTCTGCTCCTTCTCCTTCTGACTGTCTAAATGTCACATCTTTAGTGATAACTAATCTTCATCTTCTAACCTGTGCATCACAACTTGTAAACCTTTCACTCAAGTAACATACCCTAGAAATATACATCTCTTTGTCGTTAGCTCAAGTTTGCCATCTCTCACATAAGTATAATCAAGACAACCCAATATCCTTAAATTTGAATAATTATCATGCGAATCGGTCCATACCTCAAAAGAAGTTTTGAAAGAAATCATTTCCACGACTTGAACTTGTGAACTCCTATCCCCTAGCCCAAACACCACTGTTATGCCAGAAAAAAAGAAAAATAAAAAGACCAGAGACCCAAGATTCTCTGTCTTGTCATTTTCTCTTCTTTTTTTGTTCTACTATTCTTCTTTTTTCTCTCTTGTTTGGTTTACCAAAGGAGAAGAGGAAACCAAATGCAGCGCAGACGAAAGTAACAAGTCATGAACCTACATATTCTCAAAAAATGGCCATCTTTAGCTAACAAAATTTGGAAGATAAATTTATCTTATTTCTCCACTATTACCCTTCTATTTTCCCTTCCTTCCCCGAGCTTCCCTTCTTCCCAAACTAACATTTTGCTTTTGGCCAAACACAATTTTTGAGATGTGCTGTATAAGGTTTCAACTTTCAACCATCATAGCAATAAATAAAAGTAAAAATAACCAACCAACCTAACCAACAATTCACATTGTACCTTTCTCAAAACTCCTGGACGACGCAACTCAGGATATATATCAAACAACTCTTAGAAAGATAGGACTTAGAAACGACATGTTAAAAAGAAAACACCACATAATTTGCGCTATAGTCGAAGATAATTCTGTTCAGAGCATACCTTTAAAATTTCCTAAATTTTCCCTAAATAGTATACTGAAATTTATGCCGATAAAAAATATGGGCTCCAACTCCCACGTAAAAACAGGTGGTCTCAATGCAGTTGTCTAAACTATGCATTTTCCAAAACCTCCTATTACATCTCCTTGTTTGATTGCTGCTCCAGAATACACCCAGCAAGACATACAAGCAGCAATCATAATGAGTAAGATGTCATATTCTTACAGATAAATTGGCAGCTACTGTATCAGAACAGAGGGAAAAATAAATAAATTATTGGTAAAGGTACCGATGTTTGCAACGCATTAGCATGCTTACTGCTGCTTACCTGACACACCGCCTCCTTTTACAGTACATCTCACGTCCCACATGCCCAATGTCTTAGTTTCAGTAAAAGGTCGAAGGAGAACAGCCCGGTGATCAAGCATTGGGAAGTATACATCAAACTCTTTGTCATTCACCATAAATTTACCAGCACCCAGTTCAACCCAAACACGGGCTATACTACACTTCCTCCTTCCTGTCCCATAAGCCCTTCCCTTTTCATCTACTTGTTTGACTCGCGCCTTGGCTACTTCCTCCTGTTTTTGGCGCTCTATGTCAGCTCTGCTTGATTTCTTAGTATTCTTTTCATAACGCATATCTTCGATTTCTCTTAAAGGAGGAAGCCCTTTAATGTCATCCAGGTCTCTCAAAGCAATCAAACTGTCCAGCATTTCATCTGTGATTCCAGATGCCGCAATTAGATCACCAAATGCACGATTAGGACCTGGAACCAAAGGCACCTCGTAAGGAAAACTCGCAGAACAGGAATAAGGAATAATTGCAGGTAATCAGATAAAAGAGGCGCATTATCCAGTTTGCATAACTAGTGGGAGAGCATGAACCACTACCCACCCCTGACCTCCCACCATCCTGATATTCTTTCTCAAAATCTCTAACCCACGGAAATTAAATGTACTCGCTGGAGTTAAATTTTTATTGTCAAGTTAATACAGACAAACCTGTAATCAGTAAGTAGCTAAAAAGCTTATAACATGCCTCAAGAAATATTAGGTTCTCTGAACATTAGAACACAAATGGAGCCCAAAAATTATCCAAATCAAAAGAAAATTGGATCAAACTCATTGGATTATGCAACTAAAACTCGCAGTAGAACAGGAAATATAATCAAGCCAGTAATACATTGAAGTGACATTTGGTTTGGGCAAAACATTGTCAAGTTTTGAAAGTTAAAGATGTTTCCTGTTAGCAGTACTATTTAAGAATATACCTAAATTCTCTGGTAAAACTTTAGGGATAACTCAACAATAAATTACATTGAACACCAATAAATCTATAGTCTGCTTAGGTATTACTCTCGATCCTTGAAAATGCCAGACAACAATTTGCACCAACGGACGACTACGAGTTTTCTAGCTAATCTACTACCATATCTCAAATCCTATACTTCAGAAAGCATGACAATTTAGCCTAGTCATACGCTACTCAATTAAAGATGCCACCTAATGCAAACAAATCAAAATAAACATGAAACTTAACAACCAAACCATAAGAGTACCGCTGAACAGGCTTACGCCTTCTCTAGAAAAACGATTTGAAAGAAGCTAATTACCTTCAGAGAGCCTGATAATTTAGGCTAGCCATATGCTACACAACAAATTATATTGAACATAAGACCTTACAATCAAACGATAAAGCACAAAATATTTTACACTCTTTCAAAAAAAAGAACAATTTGAAATAAGCTACTAAAAAGGGATTACCTTTAAGAACGTCAGTAAGAGCTCTCTCTTCCAATTCAAGAAGCTTTTTCTCCTCAAGATTCTCAACTTTACCCTCCTCTTCAAAACCCTTCATTTCAGTTTCTACTTTAACCTCTTCTTCTCCAACATCAAACACTTTCTCTCCTTCACCTTCCACATCAAAACTCCATGCTTTATTATACCCTTCAGCAGTTGCCCAAATCTCATCCTCCCCACCTCCACCGACACCCTTATTTTCTTTAAACACATCACCACTCTCTTCTTCTTGTTCTTGTTTAGCCCAAGACCCATCATCAAGAACCTGCGTTTCTATACCCTCAATACTTTCTATGTCTTCATTGAACAGTGATTGATCAGTTTCAGAAGAAAGTTTCCACAAATGAGAAGATGATGTGTCTGAATCTTTGCCGTTGTTATTGTTACCTGTGGAGAAGAAGTGGGAGGTGTTGGGGAAGAAATATGGCTTGGGAATGGGAAAAGAGGGTATAGGGGAAATGGGTTTAGGGTTTAAGAAATGGGTTTTGGAAGGAAGTAGGGTTAAGAGTCGGAGGTGTGAGGATTTGGAGATGAAACGAGAGAGCATTGTGGAGGAAACAGAGGAAGAAACAAGAGGAGAAATGGAGAAGCTATTGCTATACCGTCTTTGTTTTAAGAAAGCAGCCCTATTCCTTTTTTCTTTTCTTATATATTCATACGCTACATCCTATTATCTAGTTTTAATTTAAATTCTTAATTCAATTTGTAAAAATTTAAAATGCGTCTTAGGTAAATTGTATTTCTTCTTTACTGAATTGAGTATATATTTAGAATATTTACGCAATATCGCATGGATAGTGAGGACATCAAAAAAAATTCAGTTTGGTTGGAATACTATTTATACCGGTATAAGTTATATTGGATAACTTCTGTTGGAATTAGTTATGCCGAGATTATTGTTTATTCATTGTTTGGTATGTTGTATTAAGAATGACAATTGTATAAATTATACTGGTACTAATTACCCTACCTTCTATAAGAAGGTATAAGTTATCCCAGTATTAAAATTAATACCAGGATAACTTATACCTAATTTGCTAACCAAACAGAGTATTAAGATAATATTAAATTTTTATACCATTCTTATACCTTCGTATACCTTGTACCAAAGGATCTCCAAGAGGTTCGTCACTCGTAGGTACAAAAGCTCCAGGTTAAGGGAGATCCTCTAGAAATAAGAAGCTAATGGCAGCTGCATAGTACAAGCCTAGCATGTAAAGTCTTTTTGGAATTTTATCTAGGTCTCCTGTATTACAAACTTATTTACTCCTATTAAATATGTTACCACTTAATTATATTTTGATATACAATTTATCAATTATAAATAAATTAATGATAAATTGATAACTGAATATCCCTTAATAATAGAGCATTTGATTAGTATTAACTGATACACACGACCAAATTATCCACTCTGCTTATGTTGCTTATCTAACTCACTCACTTGCTCAAATTAAATAACTCAATCAGTTATTTAAGCAACTCGATCAGCTGTTTAACACTCCAATTAGTTATTTATCATTTGTTTAAGCAACAATCCAAGTTGTTTAATCAACTCAATCAGTTGTTTAAGAAACTATTGAAGTTGCTTAAACAACCCAATTACTTTTTGACCTTATTTTTGTGTAATTTGTGTGTATCTCTTCTTTTTTTCAAAAACAGAAAATATTATCGATGCACGTTGATCCCGAATTTTAAGATGTAACAAACAGCCAGAAGGAAACTCCTTCACGGAATGTATATAATTTATGGGAAAATATAATTAATTTTGGTAATTAGCAAAATATAATTAAACCGCACAATATACACTTTAATTTAGATCTCCCTAAGGCCTAAACTTGACATCATTTATGTGGTGGACATATGAATTATTTTTTGTTCTAATTATCCCTCTAAAATTGACAGATTGATAGCCTCGACCCTTAGATGGTGATGTGATAAAAAGCAGATGCACTCAATTTTAAGGTAAGATAATCTTCAATTAGTAATTGTCACATAATATATATGTTTACCCTAAAATCGGATAATAATTGAATCTAAACGCAGTTTTAAAAATACGTGATATAACTTGGCACAAATTAAGAGAATAGACTAATACTGAAATTGACGTTAAAAGAAATAAATGCAAACCACACGAATCGAATAGCCCTTGGCCCTCGAGTTCGATCACCCTTGAACCAAGAAATGTTTCAACTAATATATGAACAGAGTAACAAGATAATGAAAGCTACAAAATGATAGTATATTTCTTTATCTTGCGTAAATGTGATGTGTTTTACAAATGATAAGACCCCCTTTATATAGTAGGGGAGTCCTACTCTTGATACAGTTCTATATGAGGTAAGAAATCTCATGATTAGCTAATTAATCAGCCTATCCTTGATATGTGCCGAGATCTCCGCCGTGATCTACACCTGATCACGGATATTCTGTCCTTCTGTTATTTGGCTTGGCAAATTTCACTCGGTCTCGCCTGATCTCGATTTTGTTCGATCCCCGATTCTCGAGCTTGGCGATATAATCTAACTTGACGATATAATCTCGCACCTAGGTTCGACATGATTTGAGGTCGAACCTTAGTCTATCACGTTCCAGTCTCGATTAGTCACACAACGGGTGAGTCCGATTTTGACCGTATACAGATAGTCCCCTCGTTTCTCGGAGAGAAGATGACGAGAAACGATATGAACTTCCGAATCCCATCTCGATGGGCCATGACGTATGCGACGAACGGTCACTGAGACACCCGACTGTGACGTAAGCGACAAACGGACATCGAAACGTCCCGTCGGTCCAATTACCAAGGCATTAAATTCATGTCAGTTGCTGGTAGGCCACTATGGGTTCTAAACCGTCACCAACAAGCTATAAGTAACCTAATTTTCTTTCATTCAAACTTTACGTTCAAAGCTCCTCCTATTCTTGTTTTTTCAAAAATCTCTTTGTTGCAACTCTTGCACCCAAATCTATTGAAACTTTAGCAAACCACATACCTTCTTAATTCCCTTTTTCTATTCTTCAATGGCGAAACTTCTAAGACTGTACTAGAAGGAGGCCGCCTCTTCATCACGACCCACCGGTGACGGGGTCACGACGGAACCTCATCCTAAGGAGTTCATTCCTATAGGGTGCCCTACCGTTGCCGATTTCAAGGTTGAAAGACTTCCTCGGTACTGGGTCGATGTGAACCGGTTTTGAGGTACATATGCTAATCACCGATGATCTCCTTGCCAAATTTAAAGAAGACTCCAACTGGGCCAATAAACATGTGGTGGTACCTTCGCCCGAGGAATCAATCACTACCCTTGTAGAAGGTTTCCTAAGTGTTTACACTTACCCCTTCATGTTGGGTCTCTTAGACCCTATCATCATTACCTTCTACAAAAGGTACGATGTGAATCTTGTCCATATCCATCCTTCCTTCTAGAGAATAGTAATTCTCCTTCGATTCTTCGTCAGCAAAATCGAGAGGTGTCCCTTCACCCTCGATCACCTTATGCGTCTCTACAATCCCCGACTCAATCGGGAGGGGGGTCTGATCAAGCTTGCTCGTCGGGCCAGTAAGGCCCCGTTCTTGAGTATATATTAGGCTTGGGACCAAGGTTGGATGGGCCGTTTTGTTCGAATAAAGCCTTGAGATTTGATCCCGGACGAGGACATGCCATTTCCCGAGAAGTGGAACATGAAACGTAAGTACTACTTTGCCTGGAAGATTCAATCTTGTTGTTTTCTCTTTTATATCCTTTCTTATTGATGTATTTTGGTGTTGTAACTATGGCCCAGATGCCGGACGTAGTTCCTGAACTCAAGGAATGGGTTGAGGGAATTGTGTCACAGAGACCATATTCCGAGCGTGCTTGGATGGAATTATCGAAGGGTCAATGGGAGGTATTTCCTTTCTTGTTGTAATAATGTTTGATTACCTCCTTTCACTATCGAATCCTTATCTATTTTCTCTTATAGGCATCCCCAAGGACGTTGCAATGAGGCCTCCATCCGGTGATGAGGATGTGCCTCTCGAGTACCTTACTCCGAGGCAGGGTGATGAAAAGAAGAGAAGAAGGACTCCGAGTTCCACAAACTCGGAAAAGAAAAAACCGAAGAAGAGGTCTCGCAAGCCCAAGGGAAGAACCGGCTCTTTCCTCGGACTCAATCCACCAGCTAAAGGACGAGTCTGAAGAAGAAGAAAAGGAAAAATCCAAGTTGGTGTCCCGCGTGAGGGCAGGTGATACAAGGTCCCTCCAACCCGGAGGAGGTTGATGAGGGAGTTTTGGCCAAAGCTCTCGAACCAGAAAGGGTTGAGGAAAATCTGCCCCAAGCTAAGGGGTTGAGAGAGAGACCGAGGGCGACATTTCTCGACCAGAGGGAGGTGCCTGAGATACGAGCTTGGGGCTATCGACATTACCGGGTCCCACAAGATTTCAAACGCCATGATCCGCGAGGGCGGTTTGTTAGAGAGTCGTTCTTACGAGGGGCCTCAGGGGGCAACTGATATCCATCACTTTCTGGATGGATTGGAGTCCACTGCTTCGGAAGATGTCACCGGGTTTGGTGACTTTTCGGTGCCAAGGAAGGTGACGTCATCAGGGTGCCATTGGGTCTTCATCGAGCCCAAAACTGGTGGACCGATTCCCGGCCCCAAGTGTTAACCCCGTCCGCAGACGATCGATAAATTTCTATCCCAGAGGATGCTCGGTTTTTCTCTGCCCCTTTGGGGGTTGCTAGCTACCTCAGCTGCTTGGTGACCCAAGAAGACCAAACAGTGATGGATGCGGTGGAAGCACCCTGTCTATTCAATGAGGCCCAACATGCTTTGAATCAGGTAACTTTTGGTGTTACTTCATTTACTTATTTTTAAATTTGAAGTTGTAAATAATCCTAACACCTTTCTTCATGCTTGCAGGCCTCGGTATTGCACCATGAAGCTTTCCTCTGAATCTTGGAGGAGTTAACCCAGCAGGAGGTTGAGGTTCGGGAGCTCACCGAGAAGAGAGATACTTACAAGCTTCTGAGTGAAAAGCTTCAGGTCGAGCTAGAAGAGGATCGGAAGGAGCATGCCGATTTGGTTAAATAGATAATACGAATATTCGATCTTAGTGATGATGATTCAGACACTCTGGTTAATGACCCGAAACTACAGGCTCAAAAGAGAATTGACCAGATCGAGCAGCTTCATGTAGAGGTGGACGCGGTGAAGGCCGAGGCCGAAGAACGGAAGAAAAATATGGACCGTTTGGCCTCAGAAAAGAAATTGTCCGGTCACAGTTGGCTTCTGCCAAGGTTCAGCTTCGAGCTGCAAAGGAGAAAAACTCGGTACAGGCCAAGAGGATCGGGGAGCTCCAATCTGAGCTTAACTTGGCTATTTCTGGCCAAGAGAGCCTGTCTAAGGAGCTCAAGGCTGCCAAATCGGAGGTGGTTGTGGCCAATACTAAGGCCGATGCTAGGGTATCCCAATTCAAGGTTGACGTCGAGGCCATTCAGGCACAGGCCAAGAGAATGGTGGATCATGCAGGGTAGGAAGCTTGGAGGGAAGCCCTCGAGGGAGTCCGTGCACAGGGCTTCGAGATATTGGCGGAAATCGAGAATGCCAAGGCTGAAGAAGCTAGGGCCCGGAAGCTGGCTTTCCCCGAGGAAGGCTCAGAGAGCTTGTCAGAATCTGAAGGTGGATAAGACCCCGAGGATGAAGATGTTGCCTCCGATGAGGACCAAGCCACTTAGGCCACTTAGATTTTTAGACATTTTTTTATTTTTTGTTTTTTTATATCTTTTTGAGGTTGTTTTGGCCATTTTACATACCTTTATCGGGCAATTTTGGCCTTTGTAAAAAAATTGATATATATATATATTTATAAGTATTTTCCCTTCCATGTCTTTTAAATTTCTTCTTTGCTTTATTTGTATTCGCAAAGGTCGAGATGCCTTAGCATGAAATTATAATGTTGTGTTCGAAGGTTCGAACAAACCTTACCTTTATTGCCTTTCTAGGTTAAGGCATTGTACGGGTTCGGTGTTACCAAAATATTTTCCCCGAAATATCTTAAGTTTATAGCTTTGTCGAGGGCATCCTTTAGAACCGGTTGTCAAAGTTTTTCTTTTCGAAGGCCTAGTTTTTGTTATGGGTTTCGGATGTCTCCGAGCCGTGTTAATTTGGCCGTAGCCTTTTAGTTCAGGAGCTGCCCATTAGGCATGTTTTCCCGAGTTATTCGGGCTTGCCCAAGATAACAGTCCCTGAGTGGGGTGACTGTGGCCTTTAGAAATTAGGGAGTTGCCTAATAGGTCTGATGCCCCCGAGGTCCCGTGACTTGGGCTGTTTGAGTTTTACGGACGACAGTCCCCGAGTGAGGGAGTGGTCATTCGTATCCCGGTTATGGATTGCCCTTGGGCTCGTTATTTTTTGGAAGTAGGAAACTCTTTAAGGGATGTAAAGAGGAAAAGTTTTAAAACATAAGATGATTTCAAGAAAAGTACTTCTCTTTATTCTTGTGCAACACAGGCATACATGCATACATGTCTTATGCCAAGGCTCGAGCAATCTATGTGGGCACGGTTCGTTTGACCGTTTGGCCCTTACAATAAATCCTACCCATCGAGACTCTTTCTTTACCAAGTATTTTCCTCGCCAAAGTTGATATCCGAAGGTAATGCATATCCGAGGGTAATCCCCCCAATATTCGAAGTTGATTGTAAAGAAACCTCGAATATTGTTGAATTGATCTTCGGTGCCGTTTCATGATTGGTCTTGATTCTAAGTTAGCACGATTCATTGTTGCCTCGTTAAAAACCTTGCCGAAAAACACATTTGGGACAAAAACGATCTAAGGAAAAAGGAGTGCAACACATGCTTTCAGACCTAAAGACTTCGTACCGCTTCTTGTCGTTCACCAGCAAGTGTTAGTTTGAAATAAAAAAGAAATGAAATAGGGTCGTATCTTAGCAGTAATACCGTTTTAGGTGAGATATATTCCAATTGCTCGGTAGTTGTTATCCGTTCATCGTTCCGAGCTTCGGGTAGGATCTCCTTCCATTTCCCTTTGACGTCCGTTAACCTCTTCTTAAGGTTTTGGATGATAATTTTGTTGGTTGATTCAGCTTGCCCGTTTTCGCTAGGATGATAAGGTGTTAATAAGATTCTTTTTATCTTTGAGAAACTTGGTCACCTTCTCGTATACCTGTGCTTCAACCCACTTAGAAAAATAATCAGTCATAAATAAGATAAATTGAGCTTTACCTGGTGCCCATGGAAGGGGGCCAACGATGTCCATTCCCCACTTCATGAATGGCCATGGCGACAAGACTGGATGCAGTAGTTCCCCGGGTTGGTGAATCATCGGTGCATGTCTTTGGCATTTGTCACATTTTTGAACAAACTCTTTCGCATCTTTTTCCATGTCAATCCAATAATATCCGGCTCTGATTACCTTTTGAACCAATGATTCACCGGCAGAATGGTTTCCACAAGTGCCCTCATGAACTTCCCTCAGAACATATTCGGTATCTCCCGGTCCCAGACATATCGCTTGTGGGAGATCGAACATTCTTCTAAACAAGGTCCCGTCTTCGGACAAGGTGAATCAGGCTGCGTTTGTGCGCAGGGGCCTCGATTCTTTTGGATCTGAGGGATGTTTCCCGGTCTTCAAATACTCTATGTATTTATTTCTCCAATCCCAGGTTAAGCTTGTGGAGTTTATCTCGGCGTGGCCTTTTTCGACTACCGACCTCATGAGTTACACAACAGCCCTCGAGTTGAGCTCATTGTCCTCGTCCGACGACCCTAAGTTTGCGAGGGCATCAGTATTACATCTCGTGTTTTCGTACGTTAAGGTTTTGTCTTCCGTTAATCGACGTAGACTCGGGAATAAGATTATCTTGAGGATACACGCATTTATGCTATTTTTAACAGGCGATAAGTAAGTGCCATGAAGGATAAAGGGTAAACGAATTAGAGAAAATAAGTTTCATTGAAGGTTTTTGAATTAGGATAAAATACGGTCCGAGCCATAATACCCGTTATTTATGGACTAGTGCTATACAAGGCACCCCATGACCATGATAGTAGGATACATAAAGTGTATTAAAAGTGAGTAGTATATTAAGTAATTTGAAATAATTCTTAATTATGTGGATAATTAGTTGATTATTGGCTAATGGGGGATTAATTAGTTAAATAAGATAAAAGTAATCAATTAAATCCTTAAGATAAGCAAAGAACGTGGCAGCCTCCCCTTCTTAATTTAATATGACTCTTAAGTCATTAATATAGGTGGCAAGAGCAAGAGAGGTGGGCAAGTATTGAACATGATTCACCTTACTCATTTAAGGAAAGATATCCATTTTAAGTTCTTTACAATTCAAGCACCAACATTACATAGAAACTTTACAATTCAAGCTTTACACAGAAACTTTACAATCCAAGCTTTACATAGAAACTTTAAAATTCAATCACCAACGTTAATTCACTTTCCAAATAGCAACGTTGTTGCTAAGTTCTTAAGGAAAGGTTTCGGTCAAGATTTTCTTTGCATAGCAACGTGATTGCTTCGAGTTTTTCATACGACTTGTTCCGTGTTTTGTCGCAATTAACGTGTATTAGAGGATTGTCCAAAGAATGACTCGTTCGCAAACAAAGAATACTCCTACTCCAGTTAACATATTAGAATAAGGAGTAAGAAATGCGGGAGACATGAAAAATCCAAAGAAAAGCTGAAATTTGATTTGGCTGATGATGACGATGTAGGCCCCAGCGTTATACCAAAAAAGAGAAAGATCGATGACGTTAAGCATAAAAAGAGCAATATTGAGGAAGTTAAGCATAAAAAGAGCAAGATCGAGGACGATGGTGAGAGTGGTCTTGATTGCATATCCAAAGAACAAAGGGTTGCTACTCGCCGCAAATTGAAGGAGAGAAAAGCTAAGCTGAAGGTATTCCCTGTGTTGCTATTAATTTTATACATCCTTATACAATTTCATACGAAGTTATACAATTGCTTATACATATTTATACAAGTACTGCTATACTGATTTATACATGTTTATACAAAATTTTAGTATAGTTTTTGTTCATGATTTCTTTCTTGTTATTTTTTCATATGCAAGGTTTGAGACTTCTATATACAATCAGCTGATCATTTCCACAACATGATTAGTTCTCATACTAAAACTGATATTGTTAGCATTTTGAAGCAATGTTTGACTGACACGCAACTTCAAATGTTTCGTGCTAGCTGTTTTGGCTACTTCTTGGACCAGCCTCAATTTAAAATTCAAAATCAACTTATTCATTGTATACTATTGAGGGAAGTCGTCCCGAGGCGGGAAAGGGAGTTGTGGGTTAAAATTAATGGTTGTTTGCTACGGTTTGGCATTGGAGAGTTTGTTGTTATCACTGGTTTGAAGTGTGTGGAAGATGACGCCATTGTCTATGACAAACCAGATGTCAATAGGTTGCTAAAAGAGTATTTTCCAGGAGATGGAAAAAGGGCTATAATGAGGGGGCAGCTTCTTGATATCTTCAAGAAAAAGGATTGGAAGTCGGACGAAGATGCGTTCAAGATGAACTTGATGGTGTTTGTCCATCATTTCATATTCTCAGATGCCAATAATCATGGTATCAACAAAGATGATTTTGATATCATTGAAAGTGATCAATATCAGACGTATGCTTGGGGAAAAAAGTCATTTGACGATATTTTAAAGACAATGAGGGACAGATAGTGTGACTACTTGACAATGTATAGGCTCGGAGGTTTGCCACTTGCATTAAAAATATGGGGTTTTGAGTGTTTTTCTATGGTTGACAATCATCTAGCTGTTCATTTTGGCACAAATGTGCCACACATTCTTAATTGGAAAGTCACTGAAACTCCAACATATGCGGATTTGACTGGTGGGGTGATCATGTCTAGTATCGATAAGGTAAACATTGTACCATAATATTTCTTCATATATGATTTCAGTTTTTCTATAGGTATGTATAATCATGAATATGTCACAATTCATGAACTATAGAATATTTCCCCTACTCGTGAAGAGATGTCAACGCTGAACATCGCCACGCTTTTTGAAGTTAATGCCGATGATGTTACATCAGGTGATGTGCCTGCCTTTCACACTGATAATTCTGTCTCTGCATCTCCACCTTGTCCTCAGAATATGGAGCAATAGTCTAAACGACCTTATCCTCAGAATACGAAGCAACAGTCTAAACGATGTTATCCTCAGAATACGGAGCAACAACCTAAATCGAGTTATGATCCTTTGGCGCGCATTGATCTGTGGAATGCTGAAGTTGAGAAGTTGAGGAGTGCTATTGGAAAGGTACTGCAGCTTTAGTTTTTCTGTAGTTTATCGGTAATTTTTGTATATACATGATTTTTTGGTTATAAACATGGTTGTTGATTTACTTCTGTTGTTTTTGTTGTTTTTTGTTGTAGTTGACTGATACAGTTACTACACTCAACAGTTAAATAGTTTCTTCCTTTGAAAAAGTGTTCAGTTTTCTGAATATAAAGAAAACCAAGCAAACGAGGGAGGAGGTTCCTGATTCTAAGGTAATGTTTTACTGATAAAACCAAACCACTCAACAGCTATGCCTTCTCTGAATCATCACTCAAAAAGTTGTGCCTTCTCTTTTTATAGATTCGTCAGTGTGCGGTGGTAATACATCTGGTCTCGACGAATTTGATGGCTATCAACATGATGTTGTTCCTGACTTTGTCAAGCAAGTGAATCAAGATAATACGCTAGCTGACCACACAAATTTAGGTGTCAAAGCAAACGAGGGAGTTACTGATGGTGTTGATCATGGTATTCGTTCTGCATTTTATCTTTTTTGTCTGATTTTTCTTTTCTTTATTTTGAAAGTTTTTTATTATTGGTTTTCTCTATCTAAGGGGCAGCACGTGATGTCAAGGGTGATACATTTTGGGATGACATTGGCGATGAAGATTTGGCTGCACTACAGATGTCGCAAATTGTGCTTCACATACCACCCATCATAGACGTAGCAAAGGATTACATTTCTCCTGAACAGTCGGTTCGACATAAAATACTAGGAAAATATGCCAAATCTTCGTATTTTCCAGTTTTTGATTTGGGGGCATCAGGATCGGTGCACAAGCTCATTTTTTATATCAAGCATCCTTTCACGATCGAAATTGATGATTTTGATCCCTTGTCGTCATTGGCCAAAGAATTTTGCGCGTTTGTTGATAATGGGATGGATACGAGGCGAAGGTAGCTTAACTTTCTTTAAGCTTTCATGTTCTGATTTTATACTTGTCAATGAAGGTAGTTTTGATTACTTTTTATTTTTTGTGATTTGAAGTGCCAAAAATATTTATACCGATGAAGTAAATAAGCTTGCAGAAGCTTTTACTTTTGGCTCGTGTAATGTGACCACGAAGGACTGGTTCCACTCACTTGCGTATTGTGGTCGACCTTTTACTGACACAGTATTTAATAAATTTCTGTCATAATGCCTTTTTTTTATTTGTTGCGTATCTTTATTGTTTGAGACCCCCATAGTGTATACATAACTTTGTATAATCAAATGCAATATTTTTGTATAAGCACAATATAAGATTGTATAAGATAATAAGCTTGTATAAATATGTATAACTCTGTATAATAGTGTATAAATTTGTATATTTAAAAAATCTGTATCATATATTGATTTTTTTGTAGTACTTTGAATCATTTAGTAGTGATGGTTGTTTTTGTTCTATTTTTCTTGTCTCAACACTTGGATGTCCTCTTTTACTATTTGAGGAAGAGGGGAAAACATGGGTCGAATGTTGCCATGCGGTTTATTACAACCGACTTTGCCGTTGGTAACAAAATCAACTCATTGTATAAAGATTTCAAAGTGAAGCAAGATCCTTCAGTGATTCCTGAAGGGCATGAATAGAAGAGTACATTAGAGGGTATTATTGTGATGCAAATGTAGTGTGGCACACTGGTGACCACGTCTTATTCCCTATTTACGTCAAGCGCGGAAGAGCAAAATTGGGCCACTGGGTTTTGGGGTTGTTTACGTTCATAGTAAGGTGCATCCACATCTATGACTCTAACCGTGGAGCAATTAATGATAGACTTGCTTTGGATGCTGCATTACCTTATGCAATTTTGATACCTTACTTCTTGAAGAGTTCTGATTTTTATGTCGAGAAGATGGGCATTGATTGGAACAATGGTGCATATACTGATAAATCCCATTCTGATGCTTTGTAGATTAATCTGGTTAATGTGCCACAACAGATCAAATGGTACGTTAATCTCAGTTGTTTTAC
Source organism: Nicotiana knightiana (assembly GCA_005239525.1). Classification (NCBI taxonomy): domain Eukaryota; kingdom Viridiplantae; phylum Streptophyta; class Magnoliopsida; order Solanales; family Solanaceae; genus Nicotiana; species Nicotiana knightiana. Next base: position 15,550 of record ML421881.1, on the reverse strand, counting down.
TATTTTACTATTTGTGTACCTATTTACAGTAACATACAGAGAATCTGATTTTTTTTCCAATTACAGTGGTTGTGGTGCTGGCTTTGCTGAGTATATCATCCTGGGTTAGGAAATTCAAAAAGATAATTTTGACATTGAGACACTTCGCACCAGGTGGGGATCTTTGTTGTGGGATTATGGAAGGAAAAAATAACAGTCCGGTGCAATTAGTGATGATGATATCACATGGAGGCTTTTCAGGAAGAAGAAGAAGGGACGACCGAGAAAGTAGTTATATTTTTTTTATTTTAATGTAGTTTTGCTATGTATTAGGAGTTGTTGCCTAGTTTTGTCTAAGTATTATTCTGCTACTCGTGAGATAACCTTAAAGGATATTATAGATGATTTTATTTTTGTGTAATTTGTGATAGTCATTACACATTGTTGATGTGAATGAATTACATTTTAATGAATATTTCAGTTGCTTTTTCCTTTAACAAAGTATGTATTTCCGTTATTGTTGCAGTTTTGTCAATGTTGCATGGTTTATACATATGTATACAATAATATACATAGTTATACAATTTTATACAAACTTATACTCTCATTTATACATCTGTATACATATAATAACATTGATTGTTTGCAGTTCTGTTTTGCATTTGTACAATCTGTTAATATATTTAGCACCATTAAAAACAGCAACACACTATTATTGGATAATCAAAACATGTATAATGAAACATACTTAACATAATTGCAACATATAGTATAAATTATAATTCTTTATTGACATTTGTAACTCAATTGCTTGTGAAGCTTAACTACTCAACATTTGTAACTCTATTGTTTGTGAAATTTAACTACTCAACATGACAACATATAATAGGAAGTGTTATGTTTTCAACTATTTAGTTTGGTCGATTCCTACATGTTTTTCTACTGTGACAACTTTGTCCACACACATAACATGAAAACGCCATCTTAGACTCTTTCTCTGAAGCAGGTTTGAGTCTTTCCTTTCTTGGCCTTCTTGCATTTCTTCTCCCTTTAGGTGGTAGGACCACATCTTCCAGCACCTCTGTTGGGATTACCCATAAACTCTCATCTGACACCGGATTCACTGAAAATTCATAAGTTCTAAGGAGGTTATCCTTCTTGTAGTAAAAAAAGCAATACTGGGCCAGGTTTCAACTGCTGGTTCTTCAAAACCGCCCAAGCATGTGGACATGACAATATCATCCATTTGAAATTTGCCGCAACTGAATGTTACCTCTTCAAGGCACACTATGTTTCGCCTTACCCCTTCAAACACATTATATAACTGCTCTGTAGCAGGCCTCACCTGCAAAAGTTTTTAAAAATAAAAAAAGTTAAAGCACATTATACATTATTATACAGAGTTATACATCCTTATACAAACAGTAAAATGCAAGTCAAAAGTGCCATGCATCATTATATTTGATTCGTTTTACCGTCATTTGCTCCGATGCAATCAGATTTTCTCGAAGGAGTTTGTCTTACTTTTCGCCAAGCTCTGTAGATCTCTCCATTGCACTTTTTCTGTTTTTGTTGTTCCACTGTTGTAGCAAATTTGTCATATACTCCAACAATCACATTACTGGTAACTCTTTAGCATCTTTGTTTGCTGCATTAATTGACATTGCAATATTGGAAGTCATTACCATCGACCTTTTCACTTTGGAGTATGCCCTAGACCACCTTTCGTAGCCAATTTCGAACAAGTAAGGTTGCACCCTCTGATCAATTTTGCACATCTCCGTCATATGGTAGTCAAACTTCTCTATCGTGTAAGCTCTAGCCAAAGCGAAGGAGATATCCTTCAATTGTTTGTGATGTTTCTTGAATGTGCGGTTGACATTCTGCCACAAGTGAAATATGCAAACAATGTGGAAATTCTGGGTACACAACTTTTGTGCCATTGAAGATGCTTTCATTTCTATTTGAAACTATACACATCCCTTCCCTAACACCAAAAGTATCCTTTATCTGGACGAAGAACCAATCCCAAGATTTATTATTCTCTAAATCTACAATTGCATATGCAAGTGGAAGGATTTTTCCTGTTTATACAAACTAGATATTAGGATTCAGACAATTATACAAATCTTATACACAGTTATACACGAATATACAACTTTATACATACTGCAAATTTTATAAAAACAACAACTCTGAAATCCTATACACGTTTATACATGAAACTACAATATTATACGAACTGCAGAAACAAGGTAGATGCAGTCAACTCACCAACTCCACCTTGTGTGCAAGCAGTCAATATGGTACCCTTATATGCTACTTTAAGGAAACTTCCGTCAACAACCATTATCGGTCTGCAATGCTCCCAATCTTTGATAGATGCATATCGTAAAACATATGCATAAAGAAAGCATCCATCTTCTGATTTGTGCAACTTTGTAACCGTTCATGGATTTGTATGCTCCAACATATACAAATACCTCGGCAACTCCTTATATGAATCGCTCGGATTCCCTCTTATCTCTCCATGCTTTCATGTAGCTCACTTCAACCCCGTGATGCTTTTGTATGTCCTCTATTATATCATTTGCAGTGTAAACTTTTTTTGGATTAAGATACTTGTCCTTGACTATACTAGCTATTACACCTGAAGTAGCTTGACGTTGTGTTAAGTATCTTTCACCATAGCCGCATGTGTAATTATTGTTGTAACTTCTCACCTTGAATATGTTTGCCTTGTAAATGGCAGAAAATTTGAAACTCCAAGCACAATTGTCATCCACACACATAAGGTGATACTTAGGATTAAAGATCATTCAACTTCTAAATACAGTTATATAAAAAATATAACTAGATATATAATAATTTTAATAACTATATACAAATATATACTACTTTATACATATTTATACATATATATAACAGAATATATAACTATTGCTATGCCTTGTTGCACTTGATCTCTCCACCTTGAATTGGAACCTATCGCATATAGCCAAGTTCTTCATCACAGTGACAACTGTTTCTTTATCTTTATAAACTTGATCCTCCTAAACAAATTCGTTTAACACATTTTCTATTATACCACTGTTTTTAATAAATTCGATATCAGGCATAATCTCAGTGCTATCAATTGTGGATACATCTACATAATTAGAACTCGTAGAAACCAAACAACTGGAACTTGTAGCAACCAAACAACTGGAACTTGTAGAAACCAAATGATTATCATAAATCTCTTCACAGTCACATACAATGGGTATTTAGTGAAATTCAAGTTTTTCTTCTTTAATTCGATATACACCTTAATATCCCTATCGTTGTAAATCATGATTGGTGGCAAACCATCCTTTGAGAGAAAGTTAATCTCTAATGTGTTTAACTCCGAATCGATTCTAATCTGTTTCGAAATTGCTTCAACTAAATTGTTGTAGCTGAATGTCGACTCGATTATTACACAATCGCTGATGAAATTGATAAACTTGTTGTCTTCCCATTCACCACTATGAAGAACGTAAACTAGAAAAAGCTCCATCGAACAAAAAGTTGAAATCAAAATTGCAGCAAAAATGAAAATTACGCTGATTGCAGCAAAAAAAATTCACTTTTCGCGTTTGATTTGCTGTTAATTCGAGATGAAGAAGAATTTTTAGGTTTTTTGGAGTTGCATTGACTGTATGATCGTGTTTTTGTAGATTTGGGGAAGAAGAATGGAAAGAATAAGAGAAAATCCCGCTGAACGATACAAAATCTCGCGTCTGAATCCCAAAAAACGGGAATAATGCCCTTTTTTTCAAATATAGGACTGTTATTTTTGGGCTACTCAATTGTAAACTGAAATACAGGCTATAAAGTAAAAAAATAGACAGACCAGTTGTTTTAATCATCGAGTATTTTTAAAATATCGACTACCGTATGGAGTACGATTTTTTTGTTTTTTACAATTATGAATTCATGATGTTAAAACTATAACTTGTGCTTAGCGAATGTTCCTAAAATCTTTGAGACACAAGTGATGTTTCCGTGACCTGGAAAAAAAAGGGGAGAGCTTGTTCTTTTTAATCCACTTTACCCCTCTCTCTCTCTCTCTCTTTCCTCTGTAGTCTGCAATGCTCTATCGCTTCATCTCAAAATCTTCGCACCTCCTATTGCTAACCCTAGTTTCCTCCAAAACCCACTTCTTAAATCCTAAGCCCTTTCCCCCTAAATCCTCATTTTCCATTCCCAAGCGTAATTTCTTTCCCAATAACTCCTTTTTCTTCTCCACAGGTAACAACAACAACAATGACAAAAATTCAGACCCTTTCTCTTCTGAAACTGATGGATTAGTCTTCAATGAAGATTCAGCAAGTGTTGAGGGAACAGAAAGACCGGTTCTTGATGGTGGGTTTTGCTCTAAAAAATTTGGCGGCGGTCAAGAGGGAAAAGGTACAAACTTTTTCGGTGAGAACTCTAGATTTCATCTCAAAACACTGTAAAAATGCAATGCTTTATGTTTAATTTGCAGAAGGTCTTATACTCATATCTATTGAGTAGCATATTAGTAGAACAAGTTTGGAGTGTAAAGATAGCGGGGAAATAAAACACTGTTATCTGTAGGTCAAATTTGCTGTGTGGTTATTTTGAAGGCTTAAAAGTGTTTTGATAAAAAAAAAAAGAAAAAAGAGAAGGCTGGAAAGTGTTACCAACGTAGGCTGCTGGCGTATTACTTTCGGAACATGCTATTATTATGTACTCTGTTTAGCTTAACCAAGAAGATTTCCTGTCCCCAAGTTAAAGAGTTTGAGAAAGCATATTTATGGGTAAGTTAAACTCGATATCATTCGGCATGATCTTCTAAACCATTAGCTAAAACAAAACAGAAAAAAAGATATCATTCTGCATGATCTGGGCCTTTCATAAAACAACAGTACATGTGATTGTGAAGTCAAATTGTAGCTGCAAAGAGGGCTAAATTTCAAAGAGTGTAAATGCTATTGGCTCAAACCTTATTGTCTAACTGAAAATAATACGTTCCACAGTTTTTGTGTGACTACCCCCGTGTTTGTCTCCACTGTGGCTACTCAAGCTACTCCTAGCAGCAGTAAAAGAAAGATTTTGAGTAAAAAGTTCTAACCATGTACCCTTAACGCTCCTCAGATTACTCAAGTCCCAATCTTTTCTGCCTCGGCCTCTCAATAGCTAAAACTCTAAACTCTTCTCGTAACCTCTTTCGTTCAAGGTTTATTCTCCAGTCACATTCAATTCTCATTATCCCTTCTTCAAACGCTTCCAATACAGTTTGGTAGTAGAAGAGTGCTGTTTCATTTAGAACCAGCTAAGGGTTTTCTTTTTCCAATTTTCCATCTGGATCTCCTAAATGGAATCTTGATCCAGACCAACAACAACAACAAGCCCAATATGCTCCCACCAAGTGGGGTCTTGGGAGGGTAGTCTGTACGCAGACCTTACCCCTACCTAATAGGTAGAAATGCTGTTTCCAATAGACCTTCGGCTCAGGAAGGGTAATAAGAAAAAGAGGAAAGTAAGAAAGGAAGAAAGAGGGAAGAGAAAAGAAAAAAGGAGAGATAAAGAATAAGTAATACCAAATAATAGCAATAGAGAAAACAATATCTGAGGCGAACAAAACCACATAAGGTAATAAAAATTTAAGAATAGAAGGGACATGCATGCTACTAAGACTATCGGTGAGCAACTAAAAACTACCCACTAACCTTCTACCTTAATCCTCGACCTCCACACCCTCCTGTTAAGGGTCATGTCCTCAGTAAAGCTGAATGAGCGCCATGTCCTGTCTAATCACCTCTCCTTATTACTTCTTAGGCCTACCTCGACCTTTTCTCAAACTCGCCATGGCCAATCTCTCACACCTCCTAACAGAATCATCAATGCTTTTCTCTTAACATGTCCGAACCATCTCAGCCTCGACTCCCGCATCTTGTCCTCCACGGAGGCTACTCCCACTCTGTCTCGGATAATTTCATTCTTGATCTTATCTCTCCTGGTACACCCACACATCCATCGCAACATCCTCATCTCTGCTACTTTTATCTTCTTGATCCAGACCTCATTCAAAAAAACCTCTTTTATAATATCCCACATGGATACTATCCAAGTTGCCAAGTTAATTAATATCCAATTTGTAGGAAAGAATCTTTGAGATCAGTGCACATATGTATGCAGTATTCGAGATCAAGGTGCTTAGCTTCTTGTTGTTTTTACATTTGTGAAGGCCATAATTGTGGATCCCTCATTAGAGGTGTTTGTGTACAACCTTCCGACTCAACTATGTTTTTTGTGGTAATAAAAAGTTTGAGAATGTGGCAGGTTCTTGTACGGATGAATTGACAATCGAAAAGAGTAGACTTAGTAAGCCTTCGGTAAGTGTGTATTCAGAAGAAACTTTGGAAATAATTGAGATTCTCAAGGGTGGTGGGGAAGACTTGGCGCACAGGTTAAGATTGGTGGCTCCAAAACTATCATTCAAGCTCATCATTGAGATTTTTGAGCTTTTGAATGAACAAAGAATATCTGGATTAAAGGTCTTTAATTGGCTTCGAGACTCTTATCCTGAATTTTATCACAGTGCTTATGTCAATAGTCTGATTATATGCAATTGTGGATGGTTAGATGACTATAAAACAATGTTCTCTTTGCTGGTAGAGTTTAAGACAGATGAAATTTGTTTAACTGACAAGGCTTTTGGGTTCTTAACTCTATGTGGACCGAGTAAAGATTCATTGATGAATTCTACCAGGAAAGTGGTTGATATGCTAAATGAGGTTGGAGGATCCTGTCGTGGTTCTGGTGTTTATGGATTGATCGAGATGTTCTGTTGCTTGGACTTGTTCGAAATGGCAACATTTGTAATAGAGATCACTGAAAGAACAGCTTCTCACTACAATATTTTGATCCGTAAAAGGTGTAAGACAGGCCACTTTGAAGAAGCACGAGCTATTGTCAACGAGATGTTTGAACTTGGTTGTTCTCCTAACACCAGTTCATATAACTACCTGCTTGGCACATTGTGTAAGAATGATAAGATGGAAGATGTGTCAATTGTGCTCGAAGAAATGAGAAATAAGGGTCTCAATCCAGATGCAATAAGTTATGAAACTCTTGTATATCATTCATCTAGCCGTGGTCGGGTTGACATTGCCTCCGAATTTTTGAAGTTGATGGTAAATGAAAATGTGGAACCTCGTTCTACTACTCATGCTGCCTATCTTAAGGTTTTGCTTGAGGCTGGAGAACGTGAGAAAGCTTATAAGTATGTGATTGACATAAGCGCCAAATATAACCACTGTGGCAATGTACTATACAGCTTGCTGGTGAGGCTTCATCGGAAGAAAGGAGACCTTATGACTGCTCAAAACATTCTTAATGAAATGATTGACAAGGGTCTCAAGCCGGACTTTGGAGTTCTCATTGAAGTTGTAAAGCAGCTCCAGAAGACTGGCAGGAAATCTTTATCTCGAGATCTTAGAACCAAATACTTAGTTTTCTATTGTAGTGACATACAAAAAGCTAGCAATTCCTTATCTAATTCTTTTGTCCCATGCCAAGGTTGAATGCATCTCTCTAGCTGGTTTGTCTATGGAAGAAAGTGTAGGAGTGTGCATTATATGGTTTTAACCAAAAAACTGTCTAAGAAAATTTTAAGTTGTCTCAGCTTTCAACTTAGATCCTCTCAGCCTTCCAGTTTGCTGTCACCTTCAACTTCCATTTCAGTTGCTGCTGACATTGCCTCGCCTCTCCTCAGCCTCCACAAATGTCACCTATGTTGCACCTCCAAGGTTTGATTTTCTCTTTATCCTCTACTTCAGGTCCCTGGTCTTTATTTTTGTTATTTTCACTTTGGTATCTACATTGTGCAATCTGTGATACTAAATTATTTTCCTTCATCTTCATGGCTCTGTGGTTTCAGCATTCCACTCTCTTGCTCACTAACGGTTATATGCAAATTACGTGCATCGATGATCATCTAAAGCCAATCATTCACAAACAAATACAGAGGAAAGAGGAATGCCTCACGTCTAGCAATCAAGGCCGGCTCTAACGTTATAAGAGGTAAGGCTTCTGCCTTAGGCCCCCAAATTTTTTTTGGGGGTTGGAGGGGGCGCATTTTTAAAAATAATAGGTTTATAGGTATTTAAAAAATAATATTTAGTACTTTTAATACAAAAGTCGAGGTTTAATATAAAAGGAAAGAAAGCTCTTTATATATATAAATAAAGTAATAATTTGACTTGCTTAAAAATGGGTAGAACGTTCCAATTTTTTTACTTTTTACTCCTTCGTGTAAAATTTGTACTCTCCCTTAATTTGTTCAAGTAAATCTTTCATGAAGAGAGGTGTAATTTATATAACTTATATGAAGAGAGGTGTAATTTATATAATTCTAAATTAAAAGAAATACTTAACTCTTTAATTTATTATCTTTAATATTCATTCTCAAAAGGTGGATTAGTCATTGAGGAGAGGTTATCAGGCAGGACATGACACATCTTCAGCTTGTCGAGGACATGACCCTTGATAGGAGAGGATGAAGGTCGAGGATTAGGGTAGTAAGTGTGAACAACTAATTTTTTACCACACCCAAATTATATATTATTTTAGCACCTGCTGCTGTAGCATTATAAACAGTATTGTTACTCTTGCTGCCGTCGAGATAAATCTGACCCCTTCCCCTGTTCCCGCCTACGTATATAGGATATTTTAAGAAGTGAACATCCTTCTTAGTAGCAGGGTCCGGGAAAAGAATAGGGAAGGTTATTTCACTATATTTTTGACCAGGGACGGGGCCTATCACAAGAATATTTTTTTTATTGGGGCGATGGCTCTGAGAAGACAAATTGCCAATCTTTTCTTTCATCCTCAACCCCATTTTCCCAAATTCTCTCATGATCTCCTAATATATCTCTTCCTAATTCCTTAATCTCAATCCCCTATCTCTTAAAAAAAACTCCCTCACGTCTCACGATCCCCCACTTCCCCTTTCTCCTTTTCCATCAACACATACATATTATATATAACTCACAGACAAACCAAAAAACTGGGGGATTAAAAAAAAAAAAAAAAAGAAATTTCAGCAACTAAGAGAAAAGAGCACGGTTCGTTTAGAGTAAAAAATTTACTTGAAAAGAAATTGTTTAGTTAAGTCATTTAATTCGAAGCGGAGTTCGAGATTTCGTTGGCGATTCTGAGTTCACGGTTCTAGAAAGTTAGCGTTGCTAACTTTGGAAATCAGTAGATTAACCGTGTTCTTTTCTATAATCTCGGCAAAAGGTGACAATCAATTCTTTCTTATCAATTAAAAGCGGTACTGACTTGAAGCATAATATGGTTTGTTGCTCATTTTTTCTTTAGAAAAATAGATGTATATGTGAAAACTTATTTTAGAGTTATAGTTTCAACTATGTACGCATAAACGTTATCTTCTCTTTGTTTGGATCTAACTATTACTCAGTGAATATGTTTATTGGATTACACATGCTATGACCATGATAAAATATACTGGGATAGAACTTTCGCAGGCAAGGTAGGTTACTACTGTAACTAACCAGTAAGTAAAAATATTTATAAATATGACTACGATAAGGCTGTTAAAATTCATAATTGTCATTTATTTATTGGCCGGGTATAAACATCCGGCGTGGATAAGTTTTTACCTATTTTATATGCACGTTTTGTTTGAAATATTTTAACTTTATTGTTGATGGTCTTCATTTCAAATTTTTCGTTCTATGTATCCTACGATGTACTCGATCTTTTGTATATAGATGATTCTTATCTTTAATAACAGAGGCTCTATTTGTTGAAGATAAGTGAATTTAATTGTTAAAGGGAAGTAATATCTGATTCATGATAATTTTGTTCTTTCTTTTAGTGTTTAACATTTTTGATATTAAAGAATGATCGAATTTTATTTTTGTTTGCTGTTGATTTGATTTTTTTGTTTTGTTGTTGTTTTGTTTTGTCTTTTCATAGAACAAAGTAGTTAAGATGGAATTTTGATCATTAAGAAGTGTAAATATAATTATGTCAATAATGTAAGGATTTTATTCAATGTAATAAATTTTCTTTCCTTTCCTTTCGTTCTCTTTGATTTATTTTATTTTTGTTTTTTTTAAATCTTGTTTGTAATTTAATTATGAAGTATCATGAATGCTTTAGGCATCAGTTGAACGCCAAAGCCATTTCCACTATCGATAGGTTTAAACCTAGCGCATTTTAAGTTGGACCCTGTAATATTTTGATCACATCGGCTTTTGATTTTAATGACAATGACCATCTTACTTGGAAAAAAATAATAATAGTAAAATGTACAAATAATGGAAATACTCTAAAACGGTAGAAAAACCTTAGATGTACTTTAAATATTAGTCCATGTGTTCATACCCGAACCTTGGATTGATATGCTTAAATAATAAAAGGATCATGTGCGCATTCCTGCGTCTCGAAGCCTTTAAATTTAAAATAATTATGTTATAATCATGTGTATATTCCGTACCTTGGCTTAACATTTAATTTCAAAGAAGTACCTTGTGTGCATACCGCATCTTGGTGAACACAACTAAAAAATATACAATAATTAATTAAGCGGTATTAGGCAAACCATAATCAATAAAATACAAGGATATCCAAGAATTGATTTAAGCCAGACATTAATCAATAAAAGCGACCGTGCTAGAACCACATGGCTCGAGGGGTGCCTTACATCTTACCCTCGGTCAACAAAATTCCTTACTCAGTCTTCTGTTTTCGTAGACCATTAATTAAGAGTCAAACCTTCCTCTTGATAAGGGATTCAAAATAAAAGGTGACTTGGAACACCAAAACTTAATTCTAAGTGGCGACTCTAAATAATAAATAATCCCTTCTCAAAATGTCACTTTAATTAGAAAAACTCTTCTAACTCAACCTCGTAATAGGGTTGCGCGGAACATAAAAGAGATGTGACAGTAAGTAGTCGAGCGTAATTCCTTTTCATACTTGTATTGCTTTTCTATACCTATAGTACTAGTGTATTCTCAGATTTCCTATTCTTAGATTTCTAATACTACATGCTATTTTCTTGCTTCGGTTATCTTATTTTCTAGCTATTGTTACTTCTTCTCTTTACATGGATTCTTCTTTGCCATATTTCCTTTTCTAAACTACTATTATTATGCTTTTCTTGAGCCGAGGGTCTATCGGAAATAGCCTCTCTACCTTCACAACGTAGGGGTACGGTTTGCGTACACACTACCCTTCGCAGACTCCACTTATGGACTACATTGGGTATGCTGTTGTTGTTGTTGTTGACCAAATCGTAACTCTTTTTTGAATGGAGGCAGTTGGTCATTGTCATTCTACATTGTAGTAATGTATAATATTTGCATGCTTGGCTTTTGGAAAATGATTTTGAGCAAATGGGTTTGACTTTCTTTTTCTGAATCAGTTTACGTTGACACTTGGTTTCGTTGTTTTCCATTTTCATTTACTAGGTTGAGTAAATCTTTGGTGAAAACATTACATGCTGCAGCTGTGGTTGCACGGGAGCCAGGAACCCATGGTTAATTCAATAAGTAGAGGTTGCACCTCCCCAGAAAATGGAGGTTCACCTGAAGATTCTGTTCGCCTCCCTGTGCCTTTACTGTTATTACTTCTGAAAAGCAAAAGGTAAAGACAGTCTTATTGTAGGCTTATTTCTCTATATCTGTGTAAGGATATATAATTCAAATCCTTGTTCATATTGTGGCTTTGTCTTCTTGCAAGTAGTATAGCGTCTGCTGTTGTAAATTTTTAAGCGGATCTGCGGGTGAATAATCAAATAACAATAGGCAACATTGATTCCCCGTGCTCTCATTATAAGAGTTAAATCATTCTCTTGAGTGTTTCAACTTTCATGCATTCCTATTTGCACTTCATTTACTAGCACATATTTTTTTTTGATGGCCTAGAAATCTGTATGGTGTAATTGTATAGTATATTGAGATAATCAATGGTTTACTCTTTGGAATCTAACCGTTATGTTGAACTATATATGTTCATTACTATTAGTATTGATTGAATGAGTATGTCTCTCCTTTCTTTTCTTTGGCTGCACTACTGAAACCCATGTTCTTAATCTTTATGGTTCCCTCAATTGATTATGTCGGCATGTCTTATGAACCCTTTTACCTTATTCCTTTTCTATACCAGGCGATCTGTGTGTATCTCTTGATTGGATATCTACCTTGTATCTCTCAGCGGTTAGCACCTCATTTCCTCTACTTTTTGGAAATGAAGCTGGAAGGTATGAATATATCTAGATCAAACTGTGATGATACTGTTCTTTTTATGGGCTAGTATTTGCAAAAGTTGTCCTCTTGAATTACGATTTGTGGTTTATTATTTTGGCATGCTTGGACTTGTACTAACATACTTCAAGTTCATGACTATAAAATTAGCTTATTGCGTGTTTTAGTAAGGAAAATAGATGTTTAGATTGTCTATGCTGAGATGTAATTTCAGATTTCCCAACCTATGCGTCAATGGTTACTGCGGGTCCTTCTCCAGCCGATTCTTATGAATTCTGATCTTTTGTGTTTTCTTAACATTTCAGCTGTGGTATTATTTATTCCTCAAGAGCTTTGCAAGTAAGAGTTCATTCACTTTGCACAGACTAACTACAGAAGGTAGGTGACATTATCTGGGAAGCTTCCAGACGAAATCTGGACACGGCTGAAAAAAGGGAAATTACCTATGAACTCTGGCCAATAGCAAGGATGGCTATGGAAGAAAATCTGGAAAAGGAAACCTCTTTTATAAAGGTAGCATGTTTCTGTAGGAGGAATCCTTAAATTTTATCACCTCTCATTTCTTTGTGTTTTGGCCTCACAGATATGACTCTCTTTGCCCAAGACAATTAAGGACCTGCATTTGGTGATTTTTTCTTCATTCTTTTCTTTAAGCGCGAAATAGCAATATACATAGGTGTCTTTATCTTTTAATGGGAGCATGCAAATGATACAAACAGCGTGATGAAAAGGTTTTAGTTTAATGACCTGATTTTTGCACTGTCACTAGTTCGTGCTGCTTTAGAAGGAAAGAGGTTGGCTGTAAAGAGCTTCGTAACAATCTCTAGAGTGTTCTGTTTTATTCAATTTCCTAAAAATAAACGACATTCGATCCAAACATAGGATGTCAAGATTTGTTTAATCCTTTTAGTTTTTTAAAATCCTCAATTTAAGGCTTGCTCAAGTAAAAAGTAACATACACAAATTACAGAACAAGTAGAAAGAAAAACAATGCCTCAAAGGTCAAGGTTAAAATCTTGATTATTACATTATTCTCCTACCACTTTGGGAAACCAAGTTTATATTTGGGGCTTAGGTGTTTACTGTTGGAAATTAAAGACTTCGCATTTAGAAAATTGCAGGGGGTTGAAGTTGAGTGTTTTCTTTTTTATTTCCTTAATTTTCATATTTTGAGGTTCTTTTCTAGGATCCCCTGAAATTAGGACGTCGACATCGCTAATTAACATTAAATTAGGATATTTTGTTTTTTAATTTACTAGAACACTTCCACAACTGCTCTATGCAATGCAACAACTATGACTAAGCATATAAGTTCAATAAAGAGTTTTACTAACCTACTACGCTCATGTAGCAGGTTAGCATATTACCAATGTATGCATTTTTAATTTTTCTTAGATGTACTTATGCAACTCGGATACGAGTTTATTTGAATCAGTACTTTTGACGCGGAGATAAACTTATATATAAAAATTAGTAAAATTGTACTAAATAGTAAATATGAATACATAATTTTAAAAATATAATGGGTTTAATGCTTAGAACTTTAAAGATTGAATCCTTAAGGATTAAATCTTGAATCCTCCTCCGAGATTGTTCATAAATACCTACTTTTGGGGTTGCGTTTCACGACCCAAAATCCCAACTAAATAAGGGGTTGTGATGACACCTAACACCGCTTGCTAGGCAAACCAATACAAATAGACAAGAATAATAAAGGAACAAGAACTCGGGAACCGCGAAGTAGATCTATGGGGATTTGCAAGAAGCTCTACTAGGACCCACCCGAGGATTTGCACAAAAAGATGTACAAAAGTATAGTATGAGTACGCCACAATCAGTACTCAGTAAGTATCAAGTCTAATCTCAAAAAAGTAGTAACGAGGCTAGATGCTTCCGAATACTTACTGTAGGCATATAAATTTTAAATTCATAAAAGAATTTGGATTATACTATAAAATTCAAGATATATTGGTCCAAATGAATATTATGGGCTAATATAATTAAATTNTCCCTTCCACAACTATAAATAGGGGTCTTCATAACTCAGAAAAAACACCAGAAGTTATAACAAGAAGCAAGAGAGAGCTCGTGGATCAAACACCGAAAATTTCTCTACAAGTTTCAAGCTTCAAGAAATCAAATTCAAGCTCAAGAACGAAGAACAAGTCAAGATTCAAGGAGTACGAGTTCAAATCAAAGTTCGTGCTAATTGAATCAAGATCATCGTTCGTGGAAACAAATATAGATTCAAGATCAAGCTCAAAGGCCCTTGAACTTATACTAGAAAAGTAGAATAAGAGGATTCATAGAGATTGTACACTCAAATTACTTGAAATCGAATACTATGATTGTTGCAATATTTTTCAGTCTTGATTTTATTTTCTCGACGCAATTTATTGTCTACAAATTTTGGCACGCCCAGTGGGACAATCTCTACCTCTCATCTCAACTTTTCAAACACCAAAGTTCAAGAACAACGAAATGACTTCCAAGAAAATCAACTCCAATTCAACTTCCAGCAAGGCTGCTAATTCCAGGTTTTATGCTGATGTGGAAAACATACTCGAAGTTACCTTGGGAAGCTTTGGACTAGTTACGAGGAGCAAAGCAAGCTCGTTAGGACAACAAGCACCCCAAGTGTCGTCCGTATCTACCCCTGTTTTCGGATCTTCATCCTCAAAAGGATCAAGATCTTCCACAAATGCACCCGAAGGAGGAAGCGATGTTGCTGAAAAGATCAAGAAAACTCTTGCTCTGCTTGACCTCTCCGGATCCAAGCACTCTGCTGTGAAGGAAGATGATGACGCTTCAAGTGATGGATCCTTCCCACTCACACCACATAGCATAAGCCAATCAAGGATCAATCTGTGTGAAAATCCGTGCTACTCTCCATCGTCCATGACAATCATGCAAGCCATGGTAACAAACACTTCATCTGTGGAGGAGCAGTTGACAAACTTGCCGGAAGCAATCGCTGGCTTGACCAAGTGCATGCAAAATCAAGATGC
>ML421880.1:26589-57542 GCA_005239525.1 Nicotiana knightiana | reverse complement strand
TTTTTTTTTTTTTTTTTTTTTTTTTTTTTTTTTTTTTTTTTAATGCGAACCCAGTGACTAAACGAGCTATGAGTTCGATGCCGGGTTCAGAACCCATAAACTTCAATTTCTAGCTTCGCCTCCGTTTATATGTCGGTTTGGTTCGAGATTTTTTTACTCAGTACCAAACTAAATCAAACCAAACCTAATCATGTTTTTTAATCGATTTGGTTTATTTTTCAGTTTGGTACGATTTTTCAATTCGATTTGAACACCCCTAGGTGCATGAATCTAGGGTTGTGCATAATTAAATAAATACCGAATTACCATATCAAAACTAAAAAATTTGGTATTAGATATTCGATATTTTGGTATTTGGTATGGTATTTGATTTAAGTTCTTTCAAAAAATTGGTATTAAATATGGTATTCGGTATTTTAAAATTAAATACCTAAATACCAATATCGTGCCAAAATATATATTAAATTACACAATGCATATATTATTAATTATAACATAAATATAAAAGTTCTAAATTCTATTTTTCATTATTTGTATAGTTTTCTTTAACCTTTACCACCCTTTTTTCCCACTATACTTGCCTTTCCCTCTTTTCTTTGGTTGTCTACTTATGTTTCAACCTAGTTAATATTCGAGCCAAACAAACTGAAGTTATCAGACCGAATAAACTAAAATCGAAAGGAGAAAAGTCGAACCATACCGAATTTATTTAGGTATAGTATTGGTATAACATTTTAAGAAACTGAATACTGAAAATACCGAACCGAAATATCTAAATACTGAACAACGAACGCCCCAACATGAATCCCATCTATCCCCTATTTCTTTGAAACAGGTAATTACAAGGATAAAACTATGTGGCGTGCAAATCTAAGTTTTGTTTTGCCTATTAACCCAACAATAAGAGATATAATCAATCATATAGATGATCACAATTAGCTATATTAGGAAGAAAAGAACAAAAACAAATACAAGAGATATCTCTAACATGTTTTTGTACTAATGGTATAGAATATTAGTAACATAGATCGAGTGAGGAAAAACATATCATAAAGAAAAAGAAAAGTGAATTATTTCTTTTCAACAACATATTTGAAGCCGTCGAAATTTTCAAAAAAGGAACCAGCTTCAAAACTCATGTACTGCTCCTTTCCAATTCCATTAATTCTTTCAGTAATATTCCACTCAGTATATTTAGCCTCTCTATTCCAATTCCACGGCGAAAAGAAGGTACTATCAACTTCAAGAAAAGATAAAAAGTTGGGAGTAGAAGCCACAGAATTCCTCAAAGTCAGATCATCATAGGATTGTAATTCTTGTTGAAGTTGTTGTCGTTGCTGTAAATAACGCAGCAGTTGACAGTTCTCGCATCCACACACTGCTGCAAAATTGTACAAATCAGACATAATATTATTTGTTTCAGCCTTCTCTTCTTCAGAATTCAGTTTCGCCATATGTTCAATACTTAATGTTTTGATAGAGATATGTGAATGTGTTTGTATATATAATGATCTTTGGTATTATTTGAATAGGATAGGATTTTCCAATAAACTAGGATTTGAGTCCAATTAGTACTCCCTGATAACTAAGAGACTAGGTAATTAGCTCCTATTTCTATCTTGCTATGGTTTTTCCGAGTGTTATAATTATAATGTATTTAGGATTTGGATTATGCTAAACTCTTATCCAGAATTTTACGGTACCATGTCAGAAACTATATCCCCTTTGTTTAATTATATTATTCTTATTTAGTTTTCCTTAATTTTCTTCTTTTGGTAATTAAAGAACGAACAAAAGAGATTGCGTTCATAGAAAATTATAATGGTAGGAAGGTGAAAATATACCAGAACTAATTATCCAGCACTTCCAGTTATCATATACTTTAAGGATTCATACGTTAATTATTCATAGTCAAATCAAGGATTAATAAACGTAAATCATAAAACAAGCAATTATATATAATCTTAATCAGAAATAAATTGTTAGTAGTCCAGCATTGGCAATTTCAGGCTGATGGGGAGGAATGTGCTGCTGAGCTATAACAAATAATAGTCGTACCATGTTGTAGACCACGACTTAAACTTTAGGAGATAATCACACCGTTTATATTTCTTAATTGACAATATATGGATGGTCCAAGTAGTAACTTTGAGAGAAAGATCCTTTCTTGTTCCCTTTTTGGGGGAATCTGAAGAGTAAACTGTCTTTCATTAACACAATGCTTATTTATTTTTCTTTATTAATCCAAAACTACTTCAATAATCACATAATGGAGAAAAAAAAGCCCTAGCAACAAATCAACCACACTTTCTACAAGTAACAAGATCCAGATATCCATCATAAAAGTTGTATTTGCGTACACATAAGATTCAGAAACAGCTAGGTTACAAATATCCTTGAGCTAATGAAGTCAAGTAGAGAAGGAAACTGGAAAGGTGTTAGCAACAAATTTGCCTTCTCAAATAATAGTCAACCTATCTTTCACACGTTAAATTTCAAAAGAATGACCAATATAGATATTACAAGACCCAGCGATATTGCCTTCAAATTTAGCTTTTGCTTTGCTTTTCTTGGTGGTTTTAGAGCCTAGCAAGTGCAAATGCACCTGTAATACCCAACCATTTTTATGAACCACAGCAAGCTGATTTCTGGGCAGCTTGACTACCTCCAGCTCCTGCATCTGGTTGATTAATCTTGAGTGTCGAAGGCTGCAGCAACGTCAACTAACGAGTTCAGTATTTGGAAAGAAAAATATAAAGGATATCTGGTTCTCTGTCTTTGTTCCTCTCCCTACCTTCTCTAAATAACTCTTAAGAATTTACCAAACTAGTTAAGTTACCTCAGCCTTGGAGTCTGTGTCTGCTAGCCTTTGCTTTATATCTCTTGCTATCGAGAAGAAAACCTGTTCCACGTTAAGATTTGTCTTTGCACTCTGCAATGAAACAGTAAGACTTAGTACAGGCAAACCTACCACAGCAAATCTTTATAGGTTGTTGAACATACTTACAGTTTCAAAAAACTTAATCCCGTACTCATCTGCAAGTGCTTGGCCCTTTGAAGTAGGAACAGCCTACAAAATGGTTCGTTTTGACCAATTATTAGATCTTCATTGAAACACAAACCATCAAACTACTTCTATTTCTATCCACTTCTCTCTTCTTCTTTCCTAAATTGTGGATATTGTGTATTGCCACCCCTAGGGGTGGGGAGGAAAGGAGCAGGATAAATTATAGAAAAAGAATC
Source organism: Nicotiana knightiana (assembly GCA_005239525.1). Taxonomy (NCBI): domain Eukaryota; kingdom Viridiplantae; phylum Streptophyta; class Magnoliopsida; order Solanales; family Solanaceae; genus Nicotiana; species Nicotiana knightiana. The sequence goes on along the minus strand of ML421880.1, from coordinate 54,299 downwards.
AGCCCAAATGAGAACCTACCCTCTTGCTTTCATCCATGTCGGCCTTGTTCCCTACAAGTATTTTGTTGACATTGTCAGAGGCATGCTGCTCAATGTTACGAATCCAGTTCCTGATGTCTGCAGATAGGATCAAACAGTTACAATCCGTCACCAAGGGAGGAAAAAGAAAGAGAAAAGTAAAGAAAGGACTTTTAGTCAGGGAGTATGGAACAATGCAGAAAACAGATAAAGATATGAACTAATGCAGCAATTATAAGAGCTCTAAGTGCAGAAAACAGATCAAGATATGGAATAATGCAGCAGATTCCCAAAGTTGTAAAAGAGGTTAAAGTTGACATATGAACTGCATCTCAGATTATAGGAGTATCAGGACAAAGAACCTTACTGTTAAAGGAGGATTCGTCAGTAACATCATACACCAACAATATACCCATGGCTCCACGATAGTAAGCTGGAAAAATTTGTAATCAGAAAGAAGCAATAAGTTCACAGGTAAACAAAACGTAGGAACCTAATATAAAAGATCACATTTTCATTTTAATACGAAGAGCAACTTATTGATGAAGATGAGAAATAGGCATAAAGATAAGCATTCACAAGCTTAATTCAACTTTACAAAATAATACATACAGAAGATCAATTATAATCGACTCTCTTCATAGGGGGCCAAGAGATAAAGGTCACACGGAAATGTAGGGAAGAAACAAAAGGGGGGAGAAAACATCATAAGATCTAATCCAGAGAAGGTTCAATTAAGTAAACAAAAACGGAGAGAACTTCTCCCATTTATGACAACCTTTACCAGAATCCTTTTATAACCTTGATGAAACAACAGGAGAACTTTTATCAATGAACAACCATAACAACATACCAGTAGTGATAGTCCGAAACCGTTCCTGACCAGCTGTATCCCATATCTGAAGCTTGATCCTTTTTCCATCAAGCTCAATGGTCCGAATTTTAAAGTCAATTCTGACAAGAACAAAATAGATATAAGAATTGAGAAACAATTGTACACGGAAGTGTAACCAGGCACATAATTCTCAGGAGAGTTCTGAAGCAATTACCATAGAAGTGTAACTATGAGAGAGAACTCACCCGATGGTTGTGATAAAGCTGGTGGTGAAGGAACCATCAGAGAAACGTAAAAGAAGGCAACTCTTACCAACACCTGCAGTATGCACATCAAAGAAAAAATTGGTCATAAAGAAAAACTATCATTTTCTTTAAAGTGTTGTAAGCACATCACATAACCTCCAGGTACAATGAACAAAGATGCAGAATAAGAAGCTCAGAACTTCCGGAGAAAAGGAGACCATAACAAGTTTGCGGATCTCACCCAGCTTTAAGAGATACACTAAAGAAAAGGAAGAAAAAAATACCATACAGAAAATCCTACCTAATACACTAAAGAAAAGGTAATATGGAAGTTTCCCATCCTACCTAAACTTTAGGCAAAAACAGTCAATCATGGTAACCCCCACCTTGCATACTATCGGTAAAGCAGAAAATATAGAAATTTTATGGACCAAGGCGAAGAACCCAAAATGGAGAATAAAGGACTCTTTTTCTTTCTGTTTTACTTTCTTAAAAAGGACCTTGTTTCCTTTTAGAGAGAAGAGAACAAAGGAATCCCCCTAATCACAAAGGAACAGGGGGAAATATTCATCTACTCCTAATGAGCACAGAACAAGCAGAACATGCAACCGAAAAATTTTGGCTACAGTATTCTGTCATAGTTCAGAATCATGTTTACCAACATAAGATCTAAAACTCATATTTAGTGGTTAATTCATGGATGCGATACAACAAACTCAGTGTAATCCCACAAAGTGGGGTCTGCAGAAGGTAGAGTGTATCCAGACCTTACCCCTACTTTGAGAAGGTAGGTATTCATGGATGCAATAGAGAAAGCAAATATGGTAATGTCTAATACTTTTTCAGAAGATATTTGCTGGTGATGCAGAGTATCTCTGAGCAATTAAGCTAATCAGAATTCGTTGAGATTCTTAGCAAATAGCTAGAACAAAATCTCCTCGAGCTCAAAGGCCCACAAATCAAAGTTGACACATCCAGATGCTGCTACTGGTCCTATAATTAAACCCAAAACAACCATACGGATAGCATTATTAAAATGATAGCAATAAGCTTAACCTGACATGTATAAACAGTGACAAGATATGCAGACAATGCCACATTTTCTCCATTAACCAGAGAAACAGTAATTGATGCAGTCAAACGACAAAAATGTTTTTCCTGCTTTTGTTATGCATGCTGCTGAAATGCCTAAGAATAATCCTCCTCAAAGACATCACTAAGCTGTTTATAGAGTTATTTCACAACTTTGGTGCAACATGTAACCATAAGCGAATTCCCTTTTGATAATCTAATCCATTAGCTTCAGTTAATCTGCAAACATTTATATGATGGTAAAAGCTTAAGAGAAACGCTCGTCTTGAGACTCTTTAAAACATGAACGATCCCTACCATTGCTTGGCAATTCTTGATAACAAGCACAAAACAAAACCCACCAAGCAAAACATATCCCTCACAACATCCACGAGAGTGATAGACCCTGATAAATAGTCAATCAATCAACTACGTCCGACTAGTTGGGGTACGCTTAATCCTCTGTATCTCCACTCTATTCATTCAATAGTCATCCTAATGCAACTATATATAAGCTTCCCTTCAACCTAGCACTACCCTCCTTCTGGATTTGGGGCCAGTATGGAATAAGAAGCTCACACTGATCAGATAACACCAAGTAAGATCATGGCCAATTTTGACACCTAATACATCAACATATTCCGTACGAAAATAATTTATGGTAATACTGGTCCAGTAGATATACCTATGCGCTCTAAAAATGCTACTCCCTGCATCTCGGTTTATGTGACACTGTTTGACTTCCGTTTAAGAAATAAAAAAGACATTTGAAACTTGTTGCCTAAAACAAGCCATAGAAATTTGTGAGGCTATAAATCATGGGTAGATTTAGAAGTGCAAAGTTAAATTGTTAATAAATATAAGAGTATCTTTTTTTGTGTGCATAAACTAAAACGGAAAAAGGGTCACATAAATTCCAATGGAATATTTTAAATCCCTAGTCATGTCACAGGGACAAATATAACAAACTTACTAGCTAATTAACATGCAAAGTCATTGAATGAACCAAATCTAGACAAATCAAAAAATCTGTACACGTCGAAACCAAATCGTTAAAAAAATACATTTTCGAGCAGATGCTAGATCCGTACAGAAGTCAACTAACGGATCCGAAAAATGCAGCCATAGATCCGAAAATTTTAAAACTTACAAAGCTAATGCTAATATCCAAAAAAAAAATTGAGAACACAAAATTTATGATCTGTGAAAAAGGATTAGAAACGAAAATGAGGAAAATGTGTTAGATTACTAACCACTATCCCCGATCAAAAGAAGCTTTATGAGGTAATCATAGTCCGCTCTAGCTCTTGCCGGTGGTGCGGCCATTGAACAATCAATTCGTATATGATATTACACACACAAACACACACACACCCCACTGGAATCACAGAAAATGATCAAATTAATAACAAAAAAACACAATTAATTAGCAACAAAAAACAGATCAAAAACTACAAAAATGAATCTAATGATTTTCACAGAGAGATAGAGGAGGGGGGGTTACCAATTGGCTATTCTGCGCACTTTGTCCTGCGTGCGCTTAGCAAAATTGTTCGAAACGAAGAGAGTTTGGGGCGGGTGATCACGCGCTTTATGTAGAGAATGGAAAAATTTAACGTGGTGCGTTTTGATTGGATATGAGGAAAGGTATATTAAACGACAAGAAATGTGTGCGTTGTGTGTTTGAGCTGGAATTTGTAAAATGGGGATGGAGTTTTTTAAAGGTTCAAATCTACAAAGATGCGAGCATTGATTGGAGCAACGAGAGGTACAACTGTTAACATAGTTTAGCAACGATGTAAAGAATAGTCGGTTGCATCGAATACATAACCACCTTCCACATGATTAGCTTTTAGACAATTGGTTTTAAATTGGAATATTCTTCTTAAATTACCTGTCCTTTTATCCTTATTTTTCTTTTTTGATTTCGAAGCGTGGAAGTACTCATTAATGTTCACACTAAAATAGTTTGTCTACGTCATAAATTTGGAGTGCGACACTTCTCCAAATTCTACATAAGCACGAGTGTGCACCGAACTATCCTTTTCTTTATCGGCGTTCGATCTCTCAATTATGATTCGACTAATTCAGATTCATAAGCACAAAAAATCCATTAAACAGGGAAGCGCTTCCCATTATTTTCTTATTCTTAATGCTCGAACTTGAAAGCTCTAATTACAAGGAATGTTATCTATTTTACCCCAACTCTTATGGCAATGATAGTTGCTTTGTGCTTGACAAGAATTTTAAAAACTAAAGTGCTTAATTTTTGAAAAAAGATTTAGATTTTGTTTAAATATCTTGCGGTGTTTGGAAAAGGTTAAAAAAAATATTTTTAAATAATTGAATAAAATCATTTACGCTAGCTTCTCTTTAGTAGCAAAAATAGAAGCTGGTTTTAATTATTTTTCTGGACAAAAATTCACCTAACTATCCCCAGAGTACACACAAAAACTAACATCATGCAATATCGATAGCACATCCAATGACCAAGGTCTCGTAAACCCACTAACTTTTTAGTTAATAATTTCATCTTTTACATTTTAATTAAATGAAATTGTAGAACTTAATTGATGTGTCTCGAATTAATATTTCCTAGTCATTTACATTGGAAGAGCATGGGCAAGCGGCCTGGAATGCCTCTCTAGGCTGTTTAACGTCATTTTTAGGATGAAGAAGATGTCGGATGAGTGGAGGCGAAGTACGATGATTCTATTGTACAAGAACAAGGGGAATATCCAGAACTGCAACAACTATAGGGTATCAAGTTGTTTAGCCATACGACGAAAGTTTGGGAGAGGGTGATTGAGGGAAAGATGAGGAGGAGTGTGTCCATTTTCGAGAACCAGTTTGGTTTCATGCCGGGACGGTCGACTACTGAAGCCATCCACATTGTGATGAGATTGGTGGAGCAGTATAGGACGGTGAAGAAGGATTTGCATATGGTGTTCATTGACCTAGATAAAGCTTATGACAAAGTCTCGAAAGAGGTCCTATGGATGTTTGGAGCCTAAGAGAGTGCTTGTAGCGTATATAAGGTGTCATCCAGGACATGCATGAGTGAGCGAAGACACGAGTTAGGACAGCAGGGGGAGACTCTGAGTACTTCCCGGTTGAGATGGGGCAGCATCAGAGATCAACACTTAGCTCGTCTTTGTTTTCCTTAGTAATGGAGGCATTGACGCGGCACATTCAAGAGTAGGTGCCTTGGTGCATGTTATTTACAGATGACATAGTCCTGATTGATGAGACGCGCGATGGTGTTAACGAGAGGCTGGAAGTCTGAAGACATACCCTGGAGTCTAAGGTTTTTAAGTTGAGTAGGACCAAGACTGAATACTTATAGTGTAAGTTCAGCGGTGCTACTCAAGAAGCGGACGGGGATACGCAAGTCATCCCCAGGAGAGAGAGTTTCATGTATCGGGGATCTATAATTCAGGATGATAGGGAGATTGATAAGGATGTCACATATTGTATTGGGGTAGGGTGGATGAAGTGGAGGCTCGCTTTCGGTGTCTAGTGCGATAAGAAGATGTCGTTAAGACTTAAGGGTATACAAGGTAGTGGTTAGACCGACTATGTTGTATGAGGCAGAGTGCTGGCCAATCAAAAATTTTTACGTCCAGCAGATGAAAGTAGCTGAAATGAGTATATTGAGATGGATGTATAGGCATACTAGGTTAGATAGAATTAGGAATGAAGTTTTTCGGGACAAGGTGCGAGTGGCCTCTGTAGAGGAAAAATTGCGAAAGGCGATGCTGAAATGGTTCGGGCATGTTAAAAAGAGAAACACATATGCCCCAGTCAGGAGGTGTGAGAGGTTGGCCTTGGGAGAGAGGGGGTAAGAGGAAGGGTAGAGGTAGGCCAAAGAAGTCTTGGGGAGAGGTGATCAGGTGGTACATGGCGCAACTTGAGCAAATTGAGTACATGACCCTAGATAGGAGGATGTGGAGGTTGAGGATTATGGTAGAAGGTTAGTAGGTAGCTGTGCATTTCCCTTTGTCTTTAGTAATTCGTTAGTGTTTGTGTTAGTATGGTACCCTTTTACCCTGAGTTTGTTATTTTCGCATATCTTATTCTGTTATTACTTGTCCCAAGTACTTCCTTAGTTTGCTATCAGTGCTCATTTCATATTCTATATTGCTATCGGACCTCGGATTTAGTTTCTCTAAATAGATTGTCTTTCTATTACTTGCTATAGGTACTTCTTCAATTTATTTTCCTAATATATTGTCTTGCTATAAATTGCTATCATCGCTTCTTCCATCTTCTTTAGCCAAGGATATATCGGAAACAGTCTCTCTGCCTTCCCAGTGTAGGGATAAGGTTGCGTACTCCCTACCCTCTCCAGATCCCACTTGTGAAATTTCGTTGGTCTGTTGTTGTTGTACAAGCTAATTGTAAAGTATAATCTTTACGGCTCTTTCGTAGTTTGCACTCAAAATTACGTTTTGGAAAAGTTGGCCAAATAATTTTTTATATTACTAACAAAAACATTTCTCAAATCATCTAACTAAATAGAAATTGTCATTATTTGAAATTATCTTTTCTCAAGCTCCACTTGATAAAAAGTTTCTTTTTAAAATAAGCAAATTTTAAAATTTTGGTACAACAGACGAGCAACAATGTTTCATACAACTTTCACTTTAACGTGCTTATGAAAAACCTAAAAAGCTGTGAATATTCAGTTTAAAAAATAATACAGAAAAGTTCCTTAAATATTCTTCAAAAAGTTCTCGATTTTTCAAATATAATGCCATGCATATGCGTATAAATGCCATATATATATGCGTACATAATATTATTAAGCCTCTGAGGGCATCCCATCATATCATCTCGGTCACTATGGACAAAATCATCAACGTATACTAGGTGATTAGGTGGTGGTGCGTATATAACGCCATAAACTTTCTTCATACCCCATATGCATATATATACGCGTATATAACGCCATCTGGTCATGGGTTAATGTGCATGTATAACTAAATGCAATGCATAAGAAGCCAGTTAATAAGATTTCTCGGTATGTCATAAGATCAATATGCCTTCGGATAAATTTTATCAACTACTTATTTTTCTGAGACACATGAACAGAAGAGATAATAATAAGACGCATAGGGAATCAAGAACATAGACAACCCTAGTACTTCTAAGAAAGTCATTTATGAAAGTTGTACATTTTCTCGTTTCGTTTGTATCATATGGATCATGCCAAAAGGAAAGAAGGGATAGCCTTAATATACCTGAGCCGATTATCTTGACAATCCCTCTAACGCACGTCAATCGCGATGAAACACGTAACGGGCGAGATCGAAATAGGGAAAAATCTGTATGATATTCTTGAGAAAGAATGCAACCGTACTTCCTTAGAATCGAAAATCTCACGTTGCATAGTATTATGCAAATTAATATAAACTCTTGTTTGAGCTTTCACCCGCTCCTTAGGAACATAAGCATCTCACTCAACAATGTAGGGAAAATCTCTTATAATTGTGGGTTCATAAGAACTTTTTGGTGAAGCTATAAATATTTTCCTTTAATGATATATATAGGTGTCTTTATCATAGGTGAGCACCCCACTTTATGGATTGCTTTTGCCCAAAAATTCCTTAAATATGCCACATAATTACCTAAATCAAGAGTCATTGTTATATAGCCCCTTACTGCCACATTGAGGTGAGGCCTCATTTAAGCTTATCCACCTAAAAATCAATTACCTTGTTAACCACCTACTAAAAATCAATAATTAACCAATTATTCACTTAATTAAGAATTATCTGAATTTAATTAAAATACTAATTACTTTTAACACACTTCATATACCTTACTATCATGGTCATGTGGTATCTTGTATGACACTAGTCCATAAACATGGGGTATTATAGCTTGGACCGTATTTTATCCCAAATTGACAATCTTCAACGAAACTCATTTTCTTTGATTTGGTTATCCTCTAACCTTCACGATAGTTACTTATAACCTGTTATAAATAGCATAAATACTTATAACCTCAAAAATAATCTCATCATTGAATTTATATCAATTATCTTACGACAAATCAAACGTACAATACTACGGGTGTAACATCGTCGTAATACTGTGGAGAGTAACATCGATGTAATACTGTGAGGTGTAACATCATTCCCCTCTTTGGAACATTCGACCTCGAATGTTGGTTGATGCACTTATCGGTCTCATAACCGGATAACTCTTATGAATGGTTTTAATAATGTCTTTGCCATTTAGGAAACTATTCTGTGAATAAATCCAAAGGCCATGGCATTCTCCCGTTAGGCCTCTTTCTCACACCACGACTTATGATCGGAATCCTTCTAATCTTGTAACTGTTGCTACCTTCTGTCATGCAGCCTATACGACTCTGACCTTGTAAGTGCACCTATGCAACTCTTCTCTCCTTTTTCCTACAACTTTTAGCCAATCTCTAGGCCTCACTTTGTAAACATATACAGAATTATGACAAATTGTCCCTCTGGGCGTCTGTGGTTGTACTGAAGTTCTTCGCTCAGTACTTTGTCGAAATTACGACTATTGCTATATCTTATTTCATAGCCTTGGTTATCTATCCTTATAGCTTTACTACATCTAGGTAGGTCATACTATATCTTAACTTTTACTTTGATTTATTATTACCGAGGTCTGCTACCCAACTCCAGGTTACTCTCTCGTTGCTTATCATATATGTATAAATCTAAGTCCTTTAATGCTTCCTCGTTACTGTTTATCTTAAGAATGAAGCCTGATATCATCTCATATTGTTGAAATTTTGTCCATCTATTTTTGATTCACCTTAATGTTGATCTATAATCTACCACTGATAATTTGACCTCTTATGTAATACTTCTTCTAGGGCTGAAGTGATTAGACCGATCCAACTAGGGGGGATACTATACTTCAATAACCATATTTCATAGCATCCCAACGTGATTCATCTTATGGGGGAGGAGGGTATTTTAATCTCGTGTCGTCCATGAAATCCTTTTTTTCCCTTCAAATTATTACTCAATTGAAGGCCCGAACGTCATCCTTTATCTATCATAATTACACCATCATTCTACTACCAGGGCAACATTCCATCTCTTCTAAATGCTATTAGTTTTAGACTCCTTTGAGTTCATTCAGGCTATACTGAGTTTTCTATAACTTAGATAAACCATCACTTCTTTTGTTTTCATGGGCTTAATCCCGAGGACTTATCCATTCTCGTCACCTTCTCATTTGTCCTTCCTTATCCTTACTCATGTCTTCCTAAACCTTGTCGCTCTACCATACTTTATCTTGCAACCTACACATATCTATTTATATTACTCGCAACATTACTCCAACTTGCTTGCACCATAGATTTTCCTATGTTATTGTGGAACATCAAGCGAGACATCACATCGTCTCTAACTCTTCTTTACTCTCTTAACTGGACTTCTCGGTACCTAGAAACCATAGGCTGGAAGATATGACCACTAATGACACCACTATTATTCTTGGATACTGAATCCCAGTGCTTCTAGCCCTCTATCTGAAGTATGGATTATTCATAACCTTCTGCACCTGAGTATCTCGTACGTTGTTCACCTTTACCTTACTTACCTTTAAATCTCACATCGTATCTTCTATCTCTTTCATAATTCCCCTTCCACATAGGTATAATTCACATCCACAACTTGAAGCTCTACTATAATACTTGCACTTATGGTGCATACACAATCTGGTCGGAGCTTTATACCGACTTCTTATGAGGTTGGTACTCTTTTAACTGGCTTTATCTTAGTTCCCACATATATCAGAATTTTTGTGCAACTTATATGATATCAAATATTACCTTTGGTTTCACTTCCCGCTCATTAGCCACGATAGGTGCCACTTTCTTATAGAGTGCATACAATGTTGTAGTGAGACTGTTGTTACAAGACCATTTCTTCTTCAAGTTACTATGCTTAGGTTGAAGCCTTCTTCCTTATTTTCTTAGCTAGTCTTTTGTTGTAGTACTTGGGCGAGGACCCTTTGACTTTTGTAAAGTTGCGAGCTTATCACATCGTATACTCGATGGAATATTTTTTTGATGTTCTTCCTCGCCTATAATTGTCCGTAGTTACTTACCTCCACGCCCTTGTGCTTGTAGGGTTGCTTCTGAGCTAATATTTTGATTGTCTTCCCATTGGCACTCTCTTTTATTTCCGTAACACTCATATAAAATACCTTTAACTACCCCAACTCCTATTTGAATATATCTCAAGGATTACAATGTCATAACTGCGAGGCTGAATTCACTATGTTGGGGTTCACTATGTTTATCTTGCACGACCTGTTGATTTATTTGTAGCCTCTTATCTATCCATAACTAGACTCTTCCTAAATCAACTACTAACTACTCGTTGGTCCATTCTCATATCTATATTTCGCGTAATCTCTCTTCAGTTATTTTCTTTGTCTTAGCTTACCTTTCGCACTAGCTCCTTATGTATCAAGTGATCGTCCACACTTATTTGTCAATAACATCGTGGGGGAAACCCTTACTGCCTCTCCCCGACGTTGTACTTGCATAATATTTTGGAGCCGTAACATATATGTAGGATTTGAATAAGTTCAATCTCATCCCTTACTCATTTTTATCGCATTCTTACCATTTCATAGTTACTAGAACCACTTAACTCTGACTAAATTCCACATCACTCCATATTCTCCCCTTTAGGGGAGTACTAAGATTTAATGCTATGTGGATCTGCCTATAGATGTTTTACCTATTCATCTTTGGCGTCTTTTCACATCATCGATGACCCTTACTCGCCTTGCGGTAATCCTTCTGTACCTAGGATAACGAAATTCCTTACTCACGAGGGTGACACCTAATGTAACTGGCACACATAGTCCCTTAAGCTTAACTTTGCTCACATTGCTTACTTTAGGGAAGTGTCTTCCTGAATGACCTTTAAAGGTTATTCTTCTGTCGTCCATTCTATTATCGCCAGAACGCAATCTCTGAAATTCTCATGATACCGACTATTATCAAATCACTCAGTCCCTAATTCATGTTTAGTTTATTTTGTTCACCAGCCCGTACTGATTTCTATTATTTTGGGGTCTAACTTTTCCTTCTGGTAGTCGCGTTGGAGTCACGAACTTATTTCTCAAAATGAGGATATGACTTTATGGCCTATACTCTGTTGTTGTCTCAAGGCTTGTCACCTCTCGTATTTTCCTTCACTTGACTGTAGACTCTGTAATACTGTCATTTTTTTATCTACCGTTGTCATCCATGTATCACATCTTACTCATGCTTCATTATCTCTCTTTTTATTTCCCTGCTAATATTTTTGTCTATCACTTTATTCTGAAAACTTCAACAAGACATTCTTTTGCTTTTATCTCCCCTTGATCCATCCACTGGCTCTTCGGGTTGCCTAACATTCTCTCTTTACTAGGGATGAGAGCCACAATAAGGTAATATTTATCCCTTCCAAGCTTTCAGTGCCTATCTTTGTAAATGTCTTTTTTTAACATTCTGGTATTCATATCTAGATATACTATTTTAGAGTGCACCATCCGGGGGTATCTATTAGTATATTTGCAATATCGTTTGGAAATGTTAACTAATGCAAACAATCCATCCACCATTTTGGGTTACTCTAACCCCAGCCGGATCCTGATATCCCGTCCTTCTCTTAAACCATATCTGTTAGCTCCCATAGGGCATAACTGAGATGGATGTGGCCGATTGTACATACATCTGTTCTTGTTGAAGGTAACTCAAAATGCTTATATTTCTCTGTGTGAATTGTAAATAGTGATAATCTTCATTAACTGGCCACCTTATACCCTTCTTCACCTTGCTTCTTTTACTTGTTGAAACTTATATCTACCTTCTCAATCTCTCATTGCTTTTCACCATATGGGTGGATAGATATTCTTGCCTTAAGGCTCCTTATCAACAAGATTGCACGTCTTAGTACACACATATTTTGATGAAGACCTCACATTTATCTTTCATAAGAATGATGCAAAATCGAGTTCCTCTAACTCAACTCTTCCACAACCACATACAATCTCTTACCAACTGTCTTTTGGATGTAGGTATTGTCTTATTACGAATAAAATAGAATGTAGGAGTTTGAATTCTTACAAGTGTCACGACCCCAAATCCTAAACCGGCCATGAGGGCGCCTATCGTGGGACTAGGTTAGCCAGCAGTCACACATTGACATATTATTTTCAAAATTTCCAAATCATTTTCAACATTTCATAAGTATTTATAAATTTCTGAATTTCTAAACAAAACCAAATAAGATAAACAGTCTAACAACTATCTCCAAGACCTGGAGTCAACATGTCATGAGCATCTAAGAGTAGTACTAATAATTCTGCTATCATAATACATAAATCTCGGAACAGGGAAACTAATACAAAACAAGGAAGGTACAGAGATGTTGTGAACGCTGAACAGCTACCTCGATGTCCCAACTCCGGCTCCACATGTAATAAAAAGACTAGCACTCGGTACCAACACCTAAATCTGCACATAGGGGTGCAGGGAGTAATGGTGAGTACGCCAACTCAGTAGTAATGAAAATAAATCAAGTCTGAACAGTAAGAAACATATAGGAGAAAATCATCGAATCACATTAAGTAAAATCTTTGTTCTCGACAATGTATACATTTAGTCAATACGCTTTAAGAGCCAATTTCAGTAATAATCCTTTGAAAAGTATGATTTCTAATGATTTCAGAAAAATGCCCAAGAAGATTCAGTGAAAAAGATGAAGTGAATCATAAATAGTTACTCAGGCAAAACAAGTGTCATAAACCGCCCTTCGGTCAACTCATCACAAAATCAGTCGCTCAGCATACCTCACAATCACTCAGTATCAGCCCCTTGGGCAACCTCACTGTCACTCATGCCTCCTAATCGCTCGTCACTCGGCACTCGACACTCTCACTCAGTAGGTACCTGCGCTCACTGGGGGTGTACAGACTCCGGAGGGGCTCCTACAACCCAAGCGCTATAACAAGCCAAATCATGGCATCAATCACTCTGGCTCTCGGCCTCTCACATATCAAAACAGTGTAACATGTTGCGGCGTGCAGCCCGATCCATAATATCCTCACAATATTGGCTCTCGGCCTCACTCAGTCAGAAACTCTCAAAATGCCACTCAGGCCATAAATAAACGGGGTTCTCGACCCAAAATAGTATTTTATATCGTGAAATAATATCAACAAGTCCGAGTATCAAAACAGTTCAACATGAATGACTGAGTGTAAAATCATAATTTCCACGGTGAGGAATATCAGAAAAACAGCCCCCAAGGGGTTTAAACAGGTCGGCACGAGGCCCCAAACATGGTTTACAACCCAAATATATCAAGAACATAAAAATATGATTTATTATGTGATCTAAAAGCAGTTACGCAACTCCATAGTTGCCTCGGGAAGAACCAAATTCAACTTTCCCATTAGTGCATGCCACACCCTCATCATCCAGCGTGTGTGTCACTCCAAAACAGTGACAATATGCTAAGTCCGGGGTTTCATACCCTCATGATAAGATTTATAGTGATTACTTACCTCAAACCGGCCCGAAAGCTACTTCGCTATACTCTTGCCCCTCGAATCGGCTCCCAAATGCTCCGAGTCTAACAAAAATCAGATTAACAACATCAAAATATGCAGGGAGACGAAACCCATTCGAAAACTATTAAAATTAGGCACAATTCCCGAAATTGGCCAAACCCGACCCCCGGGCCCATGTCTCGGAACTCGATAAAAATCACAAAACTAGAATCCTCGTTCCCTCACGATTCTACCCATATCAAATTTACCAAAATTCGACCTCAATTGCCCATTCAAATCATCAAAAGAAATTTCCAAATTTTCCTCCCGTTTCCCCCCAATTTCCAGTTTAAATTTCTCAATTTACATGATAAAAATAAAGGCCTAATCATGATATTAACTCAAATGTGATTGAAGAACACTTATCTCAAGAATCCCACTGAAAATCTCCTCCAAATCCTCCTTTTCCCGAGCTCTCTAATGGTCTTTTGAGTTATGGCATAAAACCCTCATTTTTTAAACTTAAACTTTCTGCCCAGCAATTTACTCATCGCGAACGCGTCACTAGGACCGTGTTCGCATAGAACAATTCCCAACAGGCCCTTAATTTACGCTATGCGGACGCGGATTCAAGCCCGCGAACGCGAAGCACAGGGACACCAACCCTACACGAACGCATAGAACACTGGCCCCTCCTCCATAATTTACTCTATGTGAACGCATGCCCTTCTTTACGAACGCATAGAGTAATCTTCTGCTGCAATAACACTAGCAAACCAGTTATGCTCAAAAGCCAAAAATTACCCCATTAGCCACCCGAAACTCACCCGAGACCTCCGGGACCTCAACCAAACATACCAACACATCCCATAACCTCATCCAAACTTAGTCGGTCCTTCGAAACACCAAAAACAACGCAAAAGCACCAAAAAACACATCAAATTCAAGCCTATGAACTTTGAAATCTCTAAATTTCACCAAGGATGTCGAAACTATCCAAAACACATCCGATTGACCTGAAAATTTGCACACATATCCAAAATGACATTACGAACCTGTTCCAACTTCCAAAATTCCATTCCGACCCCGATAGCCTATTCTCCACTGCTGACCGGAAATCGCCAAAAACTAACTTTCGCCAATTCAAGCCTAATTCTACATCAGACCTCAAAACCACATTCCGAACACACTCCTAAGTCCCAAATCACCTAACGAAGCTATCCGAACCATAAAATCTATATTCCGAGGTCGTTTACCAATAAGTCAACTCCCAGCTAACTTTTTCAACTACTAGGCCAATTTAAGAGACTAAGTGTCTCAGTTCTCACCACGACCACTCCGAACCCGGGCCAACCAACCCAACAAAACACACAAGAGCTTAACCACACAAAAATAAAGCAGAAACAGGGGAAACAGGGCTAAACTCTTGGAACGACCGACCAGGTCGTTACATTCTCCCCCACTTAAACATACGTTCGTCCTCGAACGTGCCCAGAGTTGTTCCAAAAACTGCCAAAAATTGACGTGTAACCTACCATGCACATATCCGGGGTGATCTCACGTCACCCTATCCCATGTAGGTCCAATAGCACAACATAGGTGAAATTTCGAAATCCATCCTGACCCATAAACCTTAGAACCAAATTTCCACTTCTGAAATAATTTACGAGATCAAAATTCCACAACTATAAGCTGAAATAGTCTGAACACACTGCATCAAGCCATATCCGTAACCCTAGATTTAATCACATAATATATCACATGACTCAAACATTCATAGCGATAACGCCTAATCACAATAGCTGCTCAAAATAACCCAATACTGGTGCATAACCTCTTATCAACCCATGCCTCACTCTAACACTTTCATATGCTTCCGATGACGAAAGAAACACATAGAAACTAGCAACCACTCGTCAGATCAGCCAGTCATGGAGCTCCCCCTTTCTCCGACAAGAACTATAGCAGATTTCTAAGACATCTTCCGGTATCATCCTTCCAATCATGTTGTAGTTAACTCTGGTAGTATTCATTCTAGACCAAATGACCTTTTCTCATCCAACATGACCACTCTGATGACATGACACATCAATACAATCCAAAGCCATAACCTGTGCAACTAGGGCACTCAATAGCAACATCCCACGAACTCGAATCATAGAAAAGGTTTACACGAGAGGACCATCCCGCCATTAACAAGTACCATCACAACACCATGCCAAGAGTCTGGCACACATCGTAAAATCAAGACGCAAGAATCTGACACTAAGGATCATACCTCTACATAACCCTGCTACCATGTGTGATCCCATCCAAACGCTGGTCCACATGAAATACTTCAAGCCACCTTGCTCAAAATCGATAACCATGCACAATTCGACATCAAGTACTCCCAGTGCATTGCCATAACCACGGGGGAATCGGACGATACCATGCCACATGAATCAGAAAGAACATAATCAATACGTCTCAACCTCGCAATACCCAATTACTTACCTTACTCAAATCCCGCTATAAAGCCCAAATAAATTTACACCATAAATGTATATAACTAATAATCACCAATCCGCGAAACAACGAAGGGTCATAGATCACCAAAATATAAATAAACTCAATGATAATCGAATGGTACATCCCTCAACAATAGCAAATTGGAGTCAACAATTCCGACCCGGTGTAGAACACACACCCATATTGGCCTAATAATAACCCTAAATCAACTTTGGTCACCCACCACAGATAGATAACTCTCTGAAGGTTAACAATGACTAAATCATCGCATTTACTAACATCTGACTAGCTTTGCTCGCACCCTCACAGTCCACAACCACAAAATAATTTGTTTATTAGAAATCTTAGTCTCAAAGCCCATGAAGTGCACAAATTACCATATCTGATCTCCACTCCACCACTCGAATATATAACAGATCCCTGATACTCAATCATTCCACGAGGGATACCCCTAAATTCTTCCGTGTCACCAAACAACCTTGAATATCGGCAGTCGATCCAACAAGAGAGCGTCGTAACACCAATGAAGCGCCCTTACTCAAACACATTGCCCTAAACACATTGCCCTTTCTGAATGTATACCCTCATCCAGTCACACTGATTAGTGATATCATCTACCTAGTCATCTGGAATTGCTCGTGCTGCCTAAGAATTTATGGCCTTCCTTCCATATCTGAACTGTGACCTCACACATGCAAATCTCAACCCTACACAACATGCCGCCTACACCATTCCATCCTATGATAAATATGGGAACTTCATAATTCCTTCCGATCCACAAGTAATTACGTACCCCACTATCCAAGAACTTCCCATTTGATCCCATCTAGAAGAAAAATCACTATACATCACATGCCCCTCACGCCAGTAGAAAGATATACATCTCTAATCGTGGTAGAAACCATCAAGAACTCTCCGAATCCCATTTGTACCACACCAAACCGTCAGGACTGAATCCCTCTAACTCAACCCAGCTATGCATGCCACCAAATCCCAAGAGAATTGCTAAGAAACACCTGTAAAAGCTCATTACCTCATAAACACCCAAAGAACTAACCATATCCCTTACCATGCCGATCCGACCTACTACCAATTTGTCCTACTAATCCAAGTTCCTTCTGACTTACCTTTGAATTGATACTTCTCCTTTCCATAATACTGTAATTCTCAACCTAGACTCGCCACACGAGACCCAAGCATAGGACCGTACCGCTTAAGGCTCGTAAGCCGCTGAATACTCTCTTAAATATCCCCAAAAGTGACACATTCAAAATACTTACTCTGAAGTGACTTCCTGCAAATCTAAAACCATTACCTTCACTTTCCTGATACTGATAGATAGAATCCATGATAATGTAGAGACACTACAAGCCTTGACGCCCTCCACGTAAATCTCAGTTTCTAGCCAAATACACCTCTTTAAGATTCTCAATTTTTACGTATAACCTTGAATCCATCAGAACCATTCTCGAGAGTCCTCTACTCTACGCAAATCTCAATTACACTGATCAAGTAGATAGAACGACCTGACCCCATTTGTAAACCTTATACTAGGAAAGTAATCCACACATTTGAAGCAACATGCAACTCATACACTGCACACACTACACGTACAATTACAACTCAATCATTCAATAAAGTCCATTTACCCGTAAAGTACATTACAACCTGTATCGAAGAATTTCCATTACTCGAGTCATGCCCAGACCCCACCTCTACAGGTCATAATCGATTCACCAATATACCTCGAACCGAAACCAATACAACACATAATCATGTAATCAACTTTTCATTAACGGACTCCCCCACTTGGCTCAAAGCCAAAGATCAAGACAAACAATAACTCACGATACCCATACGCTATTACTGCCACCATACTGTGGTGAGATTCAACTAAATCCTTCATAAGCTTATATGACCCAAACCATCTAACCCTCAAATTGTATGCAAATATCGCATTCACCATTGTAATGGTCATGCCAACTCCCACAAGCGATCTAAACTCAAATTACAACATACATAATTTACTGGTAGAAGAGAACTTACTACAGATCAACATAAGGATCACACACCTTAGGACAACCCCCAGGAGATACCCTTGCCTGATCTCTCTAAACGCTTCCGAAGATCATAGATATTACGCAGTCACTTTACCCCCCTACATTGGAACACAACCAATGCCTGCCCTTGAGACATTATAATAAGCGGTACAAGAACCTGAAGCCGATGGCAATACTAACATCGGAGCTGAGGTCAAAGAAATCTTGAGCTTATTAAAGCTCTACCCACCCTTGTCTGACCACATGGATACCTTCACTGGACACTACGTGTCCCAAGAATGCTACTGAACTGAGCCAAAATTCACACTTGGAGAACTTTGCATAGAGTTTCTCCTCCCTGAATCCCTATAATACCATCCTCAAATGCTGAGTATGCCACCCCTGGCTACGTGAGTACGCCAGGATACCATCAATGAATGCAATAACAAAGGAGTGCTAATACGGTTGGAATACACTGTTAATCAAATGCACGAACGCCGTTGGGGAATTGGTCAGCCTAAAAGACATCACCAGGAACTCATAACACAACAGAAAAATCCGCTTCACTCCACATCTAAACAACATGAGAGGTCTTCCAATACACTCACAACTCGAGGCAATATGCCAGCTCCAGACAGAAGTCAAACACTCACTAGTTCTTGCTACATATCCCGCCAACCCTTTTTTGGTCACAATCAAGCAATATGAACACATCTCACCCTCAAGTCACACTCACCACATAGTCGTCTAGTCACAAAGTCCCATCAATAAGGACACCAACGGACATATAAGTCCCCAAATACGTGTGCTCACACAAACGAAATCTCAGCACTCAAGCCACAGACAGAATCCGGCCTCAAGTCCTCCAGACTGGCCCATTATCAACATGCAAAAAAAATCACATCTCATCCGTGGGAGTCACAAGCCGTCGATGCACAACTGATACCAAGCGCTCACGTGCACATTCAAATACATGAAAGGAATTCAAAGAGTTATGCTTTTGGCTGAATAAAATGGATTTGCACGACAAGAATTCAAGAATGTGAGATTTTCCTAAGGGTTCTGTAGCCTCTCGAAGATAAGTACAAACGTCTCCGTACCGATCCGCAAGACTCTACTAAACCTGCTCATGACCGTTAAGTCCTATGTAAATTGGCGCTCTGATACCAACTTGTCACGACCCCAAACCTAAACTGGCCGTGAGGGCGCCTATAATGGGACTAGGGTAGCCAACAGTCACACATTGACATATTATTTTCAAAATTTCCAAATCATTTTCAACATTTCATAAGTATTTATAAATTTTCGAATTTCTAAACAAAACCAAACGAGATAAACAGTCTAACAACTATCCCCAAGACCTGGAGTTAACATGTCATGAGCATCTAAGAGTAGTACTAAGAATTCTGCTATCATAATACATAAATCTCGGAACAGGGAAACTAATACAAGACAAGGAAGGAAAACAGAGATGCTGTGAACGCTGAACAGCTACCTTGATGTCCCAACTTCGGCTCCACACGTAATAAAAAGACTAGCACTCGGTACCAACACCTGAATCTGCACACAGGGGTGCGGGGAGTAATGATGAGTACGACAACTCAGTAGTAATGAAAATAAATCAAGTCTGAACAGTAAGAAACAAATAAGAGCAAATCATCAAATCACAATAAGTAAAATCTTTATTCTCGACAGTGTACACATTTAGTCAATACACTTTAAGAGCCAATTTCAGTAAAAATCCTTTGAAAAGTATGATTTCCAATGATTTCAGAAAAATGCCCAAGAAGATTCAGTGAAAAAGATGAAGTGAATCATAAATAGTTACTCAAACAAAACAAGTGTCACAAAACTGCCCCTCGGGCAAATCATCATCAGAATCAGTCGCTCAGCATACCTCACAATCTCTCAGTATCAGCCCCTTGGGCAACCTCACTGTCACTCATGCCTCCCAATTGCTCGGCACTCGCACTCAGTAGGTACCTGCACTCACTGGGGGTGTACAGACTCCGGAGGGGCTCCTACAGTCCAAGCGCTATAACAAGCCAAATCATGACATCAATCACTCTGGCACTCGACCTCTCACATATCAAAACAATGTAACATGTTGCGGCGTGTAGCCCGATCAATAATATCCTCACAATATTGGCTCTCGGCCTCAATCAGTCAGAAACTCTCAAAATGCCACTCGGGCCATAAATAAATAAGGTTCTCGACCCAAAATAGTATTTTATATCGTGAAATAATATCAACAAGTCCGAGTATCAAAAGAGTTCAACATGAATGACTAAGTTTAAAATCATAATTTCCATGGTGAGGAATATCAGAAAAACAACCCTAAGGGGTTTAAACAAGTCGGCACGAGGCCCCAAACATGGCTGACAGCCCAAATATATCAAGAACATAAAATTATGATTTATTATGTGATTTAAAAGCAGTTACGCAACTCCATAGTTGCCTCGGGAAGAACCAAATTCAACTTCCCCATAGTGCACGCCACATCCTCGTCATCCAGCGTGTGCATCACTCCAAAACAGTGAAAAGATGCTAAGTCCGGGGTTTCATACCCTCAGGACAAGATTTATAGTTATTACTTACGTCAAACCGGCCCGAAAGCTACTCCGCGATACTCTTGCCCCTCGAATCGGCTCCCAAATGCTCTGAGTCTAACAAAAATCAGATTAACAACATCAAAATATGCTAGGGAGACGAAACCCATTCGAAAATTATTAAAATTAGGCACAATTCCCGAAATTGGCCAAACCCGACCCCTGGGCCCACTTCTCGAAACTCGATAAAAATCATAAAACTAGAATCCTCCTTCCCTCACGAGTCTACCCATATCAAATTTACCAAAATTCGACCTCAATTGCGCATTCAAATAATCAAAAGAAATTCTCAAATTTTCCTCCCATTTTCCCCCAATTTCCACTTAAATTTCTCAATTTACATGATAAAAATCAAGGCGAAATCATGATATTAACTGAAATGTGAATAAAGAACACTTACCTCAAGAATTCCACTGAAAATCTCCTCCAAATCCTCCTTTTCCCGAGCTCTCTAATGGTCCTTTAAGTTATGGCCTAAAACCCTCGTTTTTGAAACTTAAACTTTCTGCCCAGCAATTTACTCATCGCGAACGCGTCACTAGGACCACGTTCGCGTAGAACAATTCCCAACAGGCCCTTAATTTACACTATGCGGACGCGGCTTCAAGCCCGCGAATGCGAAGCACAGGGATACCAACCCTACCCAAACGCATAGAACACTGGCCCCTCCTCCACAATTTACTCTATGCGACCGCAGGCCCTTCTTCGCGAACACATAGAGTAATCTTCTGCTGCAATAATACCAGCAAACCAACTATGCTCAAAAGCCAAAAATTACCCCGTTAGCCACCCGAAACTCATCCGAGGCCCCCGGGACCTCAACCAAACATACCAACACATCCCATAACCTCATCCAAACTTAGTCGGTCCTTCGAAACACCAAAAATAACGCAAAAAAACTAAAAATCACATCAAATTCAAGCCTATAAACTTTGAAATCTCTAAATTTCACTAAGGATGCCGAAACTATCCAAAACACATCCGATTGACCTGAAAATTTGCACACATATCCAAAATGACATTACGAACATGTTCCAACTTTCGAAATTCCATTCCGACCCCGATAGCCTATTCTCCACTGCCGACCGGAAATCGCCAAAAACTAACTTTCGCCAATTCAAGCCTAATTCTACACCGGACCTCAAAACCACATTCCGAACACACTCCTAAGTCCCAAATCACCTAACGAAGCTATCTGAACCATAAAATCTACATTCCGATGTCGTTTACCAATAAGTCAACTCCTAGTTGACTTTTTCAAATACTAGGCCAATTTAAGAGACTAAGTGTCTCAGTTCTCACCACGACCACTCCGAACCCGGGACAACCAACCCAACAAAACACACAAGAGTTGAACCACACAAAAATGAAGCAAAAATAGGGAAAACAGGGCCAAACTCTCGGAACGACCGACCAGGTCATTACAACAAGTGATCTCTACCACACGATCTAGAGTAAGAAGAAAGAGTGACAGTCCTAAATTCCCTGTTGCCTCCTGCTTATAAGTGTGGTGCATAACACACCCATAAACAAGACTCTACTAGACACGACTTGTAGACTTCCTAGGATAGAACTGCTCTAATACCACTTTTGTCACGACCCAAAATAATGGACC
This sequence comes from Nicotiana knightiana, assembly GCA_005239525.1. Lineage (NCBI taxonomy): Eukaryota > Viridiplantae > Streptophyta > Magnoliopsida > Solanales > Solanaceae > Nicotiana > Nicotiana knightiana. Next base: position 31,797 of record ML421880.1, on the reverse strand, counting down.
GCGGTGGGCACCCGGTGCCTTACTCAACCGAGTACCAACATAACGTATCTTCCGTATCATATTATCATAGGTAAATAAACTAGAAATGTTGTTATGAGATAACTAGAATAAAGCATGAGGGAATACTCGACATAGGATGACCCAACATGATATACCGACTTATACATATGACTTATGAGCCTATAAGGTCGACATGATCCTTTATATACTCAAAACATAGGCTGACAAGGCTATACAAATATCTATATACATGACATCTGTCTACAAGCCTCTAAGAGTAGATAAATACTATAAAGGTCAGGACAGGTACCCGCCATACCAATCAATACATGTCCAAATTATACTTACCAAATAAGCAACTCCGGAGCAAATGGAGCGCACCAACACCATGAACAGAAGATATAATAATAAGACACATGGGGAATCAAGAACATAGACACCCCTAGTACTTCTAAGAATAGAGTCATTTGTGAAAGTTGTACATTTTCTCGTTTCGTTTGTATCATATGGATCATGCCAAAAGAAAATAAAGGATAACCTTTGTTATACCCTGTTTTAACTAAAGAATCGCCACCTAATTATTTTAAAGGTGAACTAGGACACCTATTTTAACTAAGTAATATTTTTTAACTAAGTTAAAGTCTACTAAATATGAGAGATTCTAAGGTAAGGGTCCAAATTAACTTAAGGGGAATGTGTGAAGCACCCTCATGATCCGCTTAAGACGTGGTTCCCTTCCGGACTTAGTGTAATTTGACGAAAGCTTTGTAAAACTGTTAGACTACAAATTTAAAATGTTTCGCCAAAATATTGTACGCCATTTGAAAACTTAAATTTTGATTTTTAAGACTTCAACTCTAAAAGAAAACTGGACCAAAATGGGCAGAGGCTTAAATACGTCATTTTCACAAAGGTTGAAGATTGAAAACTAAGAAAGTTGAGAAAGAAAATGTATTTTTTTTGTTCGTTTGAAAGATCTAATAGATAGGCAAAGCATTATATTGATTTAAAGGATAGTCAAGTCAGGTACTATAGGAAAAATACTTGGTAAGGAAAAACTTCTAATTGGATTGAAGCTAAGATTAGCCCATATTGACTTAATTATTATTCAATTTAACTGATTTCATAAGCATTGCTAGACAGTTAGGTGTTAGTAGAATTACTAGTTTAATTTTAAACTATATCTACTATTACATTTACATGTTTATGCAAGAACTAATTAAGAATAATAGTAAATAAAATATATGTAGTAAGAAAGCAGTTAATAGAAATGAAAGCAGAATGACAGTGATAATCCATCCCTTTTGTAGGGAGGCCAAAATTAATTTTGACATTTTCTTGTCTCTATCCAACACGAATAATCAGGTCTTCGAAGGATAAGATATGGTAGTAGAAATGCAGCGGTGATGACCTCATGGCGACAACGAGTCTCGCATTGAAACTCAAAGTTGCTCCAAAGGGTACATGTAAGCAAAAGAAGATATGAGAATAAAGATTAGCGGAGTCAGTTTCATATTTAACTGTATGATAAAATATACATAACCAGATCCAGAAGTATGAAAAGGACTTGCGCACAATATTTTTAAAAAGAACAGCTAACAGAAACTTGTAATTTTCAACGAACTCCTAAAGAAAAGCTACTAAACATACGAATAGAAGATTTAATCTATGTTAAAATAGTTATTTGACATGTGTGAAAGTATACACTCAAATTCAAAAGGTTCTTGATTCTTTGAAATAATACTATCACATTTGGCACAAATTTTAAGCAAACAGCGAAATTAGCTACAAAATCTAAACACATGTACCTAATTATATTCAACTTCATGAATATAATTAAATCTCATGCCTTAAAACAATAATAAATCTCAGATGCTTAAATACTATTACCAACTTATATCTCCTAAACAAGTCAAGCCATTTTAACAGACAACAAGAGAAAAAGCTAAAGCTATTTTCTATTATTATTTGAGCAAACCAAACAAGAGTCTTGTAGATGTAGTTTCTTGTACCAACTTATATAAAATACATCTAGTAATATAGTGTACAAATCTTAAATACAAACATGTCTTCCTACCTTATGGACAAGCTTTCAAATGGACGTTTAAGATATTCACTACTGCATGAATTTTATTATTAATCTCTTAGAGAGATGGCAAGACTACTTAAAGAACACAATTAAAGTATTTTATCATATGTCAGAATACTTGCCAAAGTTTTTAAATAGTCATACCATGTATACACTCATTTTATAAAAGCTAAAACAGGAAAACTTAAGAATCTTCAAATCAACAGTGAAATCCTAAAGACATGATATTTAACAAACAAATTCCTTTTAATAACTCTCAGAATCTTTAAAGCATGAAACCATACCAAGTTTCTTAGCTAAATGTCTCTACAAACTATAACAATGAGTTTCTAAGGACATGATACCTACAACAGCGGAATAAGTTTGTATTCTTAATCTTTTTAACTTAAACCATAAGCATACAAGAGTCATTTAGACTATAACAATGAGTTTCTAGGGTTAGGCTTAGTGGGGCTGGCAGATTTAGATTATGGGAATGCTGGGTTTGTGGGTATTGTTATTGGGCTATTCTGGAGTGGGCTGTAAATAATCTAAATGGTTTATGGCAAATGGACGAGATCTGGTAGGTCATGGACTTGATCTTGAATTTTTGAAAGCAAATCCCTTCTTCATTTTAATGTCTTTAGGATTCCTTATCTTGCTAATTTGGACACAGTTTAATAATATGATAGACATATAGATTATTCAAAATGAGTAGTAAGTTTATATAAATAAAAATATAACATTTTTAATACTAATGACAAAATGAATAATAATAATTATGGTATTAATAGTAACTACCACCACCACTACTACTACTACTACTACTACTAATAATAATAATAATAATAATAATAATAATAATTACTAACAATATTATTAATAGTGACATTAATACTACTAGCAATATAATTATAGTAATGGTAATAAATAATCATAAAATAAATAGTAATAATATACTATTAGAGCATTAATGACTAGGAAGCGCAAGGAAATTAAGTAGAAGAAAGGTGTGACAAAATTGGATGTCAACAGCCTTAACATACATGAGCCGATTCTCTTGACAATACCTCTAACACACGTCAATCGCGACGAAATACGTAACGGCGAGATCGAAATAGGAAAAAATCTGTGTGATATTCTTGAGAAAGATTGCACCGTACTTCCTTAGAATCGCAAATCTCACGTTGTTATAGTATTATGCAGTTTCATATAAACTCTTGTTTGAGATTTCACCCGTTGCTTAGCAACATAAGCATCTTATTTAATAATGTAGGGAAAATCTCCGATAATTGTGGGTTCGTAAGAACTTTTTGGTGAAGCTATACACATTTTCCTTTAATGATATATGTAGGTGTCTTTACCATAGGTGTGGGCCCAAGTTTAAGGATTATTTTTGCCCAAAAATCCCTTAAATATGCCACCTAATTACCTAAACCAAGAGTCATTATTACATAGCCCATTGCTGCCATGTTGAGGTGAGGCCTCATTTAAGCTTATCCACCCAAAAATCAATTACCTTGTTAACCTCCCACTAAAAATCAATAATTAACCAATTATTCACATAATTAAGAATTATCTCAATTTACTTAAAATACTAATCACTTTTAACACGCTTTATATACTTACTATCATGGTCATACGGTACCTTGTATGACACTAGTCCATAAACACGGGGTATTATAGCTTGGACCGTATTTTATCTCAAATTGACAATCTTCAACAAAACTCATTTTCTTTGATTTGTTTACCCTTTAACCTTCACGATACTTACTTATCACCTGTTATAAATAGCATAAATACTTATAACCTCAAAAATAGTCTCATTCTTGAACTAATGTCAGTTATCTTACGGCAAATCCAATGTATAATACTATGGGTGTAACATCGTCGTAATACTGTGGACCGTAACATCAACGTAATACTATGAGGTGTAACATAATTTCCTGATCAGTTTTACTAACAAGGCTCACTTGGAACCAGTCAAGTCTCCATGTCAACCATACTCTCCCATTGTAGTGGAGGTCCAAATCGTTATAAAACCCCACCCTCCAAACATACTACTTTCCAGCTGATCTATCTTGTTGTCTTTAATTTTTGTTTCCTAAATTCCTACCATACCAATATTTTCCCTGTTACAAAGGATCTTTACCTCCTTTTGTTTGTTAGGGGCATTCATACCCTTAACATTCCAACACATGATGCTATCCATTACTCAGGGGAGGGTTGATTAAACCATCCCGGTTCTTCACGGGACTCTTTTCACCTGGAACAGAATGCCACACTTGATTACTTGTCCTTGCCTTTTGATGTGTGGCTAGAATTCATGGTTTAACACGTTATGTGCCTTACATTTTATGTGCGTTAATGATGAAAATACACTTTGTATGTGCATAATGGAGTCTATTTCATGTGTAGGTGAATTGGAGATGGAAGCCGAGCTAAATGGATGCATAAACGTCGAAAATACGCTCAAGAGACGAAGAGGAGTGCACCGGGCTATAGCCGGCGTTTGAGCCTTAAAGCCAGGTGTGGCCTGGCTTTATCCAGGCGTTTGAGCCTTAAGGCCAGGCCTGGCCTGGCTTTATCCAGGCATTTGCTTTATCCAGGCGTTTGAGCCTTAAGGCCAGGCCAGGCCTGGCTTTATCCAGGCGTTTGGGCCATAAAGCCAGGTCCCTGATCTGGTCCAATGCGAGTTTTGAAGATTTTAAGTGTTTCCTGGTTTGAATAGAAGTCTCCTACACGTTTAGGGTTTGTCCCAAACATATAAATAGACCCAAAAACACAACTTGGAGGGAGAGATGCCATTGGAGACAAGAGGAGATATTGGAACACTACTCAGAAGATCAAAACATTGATTTTTACATCCTTTATTCCCTACTCTGTAATTTAATTATGCAAGTTATTTTGGATTTGATTACTATGAGCATGAGTAGCTAATTTATTTAATCTAAGGTTTTGGTGGAACCCGTTGGGGATGAACTTATTGTGATATTAATATAGTTTTGATTGGTTGTTAATCTTTATTTGTTCAACTACGTTCTTGTTGTAGTTAATTGAATGGCCATCAATTAGCTGTGCCTATTTATTATGTATCTACTTGAGAGAGAGTGCATATTTAGGTAGTTGTTTGAACAACA
>ML421880.1:0-25597 GCA_005239525.1 Nicotiana knightiana | reverse complement strand
CAACTTGGAGGCTCAAGCGAATAAAGTAATTGAACCCTGTAAAGCGCAACAAGTTGACATTGTGGATAGTAGCCAATATGAGTATGAATTGGCTGCAGAAATTGCCATTATAATGGAGGATTTAAAAAAATACGAGGATGAGCTAGAGGAGAAGGCTAGAGTAGAACACCAACAATCAATCGAACTAGATTTTGAGGATGCCAATGTCGTAGAAGAGATACTAGGGTCAACCATGGATATTGATGATACATATTTAGTTGACTTTATTGTCATTAGTGTTAAGGATGTTGACAATCCCAATGTTTGTGTAGTTGAGCGCATTGTTCCACACTCCAAGCACTTTTCCACATTGTGTTTGGATGATAATACGGAAATAGAGTCATCCGAGCCACTTGAGGAGTCAAGGAGTAAGGAACAAGATGCCTACATTCTGGAATTCTTCTTGCCAGAAAGTCGGGAATACACATCTCATCGAAAGGCCAAGAAATGCAGATTAATACATTGTTTTATTGGGCTAGGCAGATTCGTTCCACCACCCCAGGAGCATGATCATAGGGCAGAATCAAAACTTGGGGTCCAATTCATAAGTTCCAAGTGGAGGAATAAAGTGATTCAAGCGGGTGCTCGAAGGAGCAGGGGAAGCAAAACTAATGAAAAGGATGTCGACGCTACTTGAGCAGGGAGTTTCTTGCACCTTACTTTTATTTCTTGTTTTGTCTATATGTGATGCACTGAGGACATTGCATGATTTAAGTGTGGGGTGTTGTACATATTTGTTGTGATTTGTTGTGTTTAGTGTGCTTTCTTGTTAGTAGTTTTAGCTTTTCTTGTTAGTAAGTTTTTATTTTAGGTAGAACAAAACAGAAAAAAAAAATTAGAAATATGTGGACTCTTCCCGACGATGGATCTATTAGACAATTTTCTTGAGGGAAGTAAGTCTAAAGAAAATACCAATTTTTTGTTTTTTTTTGTTTTAGGTAGTGTAGTAATTTCTCCTTGGTTTTTCTTTGGACCACGGTTCTTTTCCAAGGGTTTTTAATTGAACCGGGTGTAGGTAGTTTTAATTTTTAGGAGTAGGAATCACATGGTTGAGAAATTAATCGCAGCAATATCTTGGAACGTTGTGATGCCTTGAGAACAGTCAGTACTGTGGTTGTGACGCTTAGGCTTAATTTTTTGACTCCAGGATAAATACCAAATCGTGGATTCTTAAGTGTGCTTAACTGCTTTGACTGGAGTGTCGTGATAGATCCAATCCTGAGTGAGTTATGTGCCGTGTGTGTGAGGTTTANTTTTAAAAGTAAGAGTCACTTGAAAAAAAAATAGAAAATAAATAGTTGTATTGTTGTGAAAGAAAAATATATATGTGGTGACTCTTAATGTAATTGTGCTAAAAGAAGTATGGGGTAATAACATTGATGTGAAGGTGGAGTTTGGCTTTATATAAGTTTGAGGTTGACCGCTAAAGTATATGTATTAAAGTGCTTAGGGAGGTATAGTCACTCTTATATCTAAATGTATCCTATCCGTCCCGCAGCCTACATTACAACCAAATAAAGTCCTACTTGATCCTAGACTGAATGAGCTTGATTAGTAGAGTAGTACACTACGGGCAAACCTATAGTGCATCTTTTGTGGCATATGAATATTATTTCTAAGAGCGAGTGAATTCTTGGTATCTTGAGTTCCTAAGTGTTCTTAAAATTTTATTGTGTGTGGAACTAGCTCTTTGATTCGGTGAGGGCAAGTGATTCATGAAGGAAAGGTAATGTTATTGACCTCTAAGTTAGAGTAGTGAGCGGATTGTGAATAAAGCATGGTATATGTGAGTTGACTATTGAGGCGAGGATGTCACACCTCTGTGCGTGAACTGTTCTAAAAAAATTCTTGGTATAACGTGTTAAGGGATTTTCTTAATAAGTTGTGTACATGATTATAGTTTGATTGCTCGAGGACGATCAAAAGTTTAAGTGTGGGGTGTTGATGTGTGGCTATAATTCATGGTTTAACATGTTATGTGCCTTACATTTTATGTGTGTTAATGATGAAAATACACTTTGTATGTGCATAATGGAGTCTATTTCATGTGTAGGTGAATTGGAGATGGAAGCCAAGCTAAATGAATGCATAAACGTCGAAAATACGCTCAAGAGGCGAAGAGGAGTGCACCAGGCTATAGTCGGGCGTTTGAGCCTTAAGGCCAGGTGTGGTCTGTCTTTATCCAGGCGTTTGGGCCATAAAGCCAGGTCTCTGGTCTGGTCCAATCCGAGTTTTGAAGATTTTAAGTGTTTCCTGTGAATAGAAGTCTCCTACACGTTTAGGGTTTGTCCCAAACATATAAATAGACGCGAAAACACAACTTGGAGGGAGAGATGCCATTGGAGACAAGAGGAGATATTGGAACACTACTCAGAAGATCAAAACATTAATTTTTACATTTTTTATTCCCTACTCTGTAATTTAATTATGCAAATTATTTTGGATTTGATTACTATGAGCATGAGTAGCTAATTTATTTAATCTAAGATTTTGGTGGAACCCGTTGGGGATGAACTTATTGAGATATTAATATAGTTTTGATTGGTTGTTAATCTCTATTTGTTCAACTACGTTCTTGTTGTAGTTAATTGAATGGCCATCAATTAGCTGTGCCTATTTATTATGTATCTACTTGAGAGAGAGTGCATATTTAGGTAGTTGTTTGAACAACATCACTCCCGGAGTATAGACGAAAGTCATAACCGAGGGTTTAGAGGTTGGATTAGAGATAACGATACCTCGGGTGCAATCTAAAGTGAACTGTAATGCAATCTAGCTAGCGTAACTTGAGAGAGTGCGTCTAGTAAATTATCATAATTACTTGAGAGAGATTTATGGTAGCTGGAGTGTTCATGATTGATAGAGACAACTAAATAAAAACTATAGGAAGTATCCAAGAAATAAGTTCACCAACGGGGGAAACCATAATCTTAGACCTTTATCGCATCTGTTTACATCTCAACATTAGTATCTTTTAGTTTATTTAATTTTAGTCAGTCGTAGTAGTAAGAATATGGAAAAAGTGTTATTCATAATTTTTGAGAAAGTTGATTAAGTGAGAGTTTAGTATTCTGACGGCTTGCTTGATACGTTAATTCCCTGTGGGATCGACTCTGTGCGTAATACCCCGGATTATATTTGCAACGCCCGCTTAGTCTTTTATAAGACATAGTTGAGCGTGATCACTTTTTCTTATGGTTGGAAGGCATTCAGATTAACCATCATGTTCTCTGGTTGCTTGGACTTTGCAGTTCTGATGATTTTCATAGGAGTCACACATCCTTCATTCTTTGGCCTACCAATTTGTACACCTTCAATCATCTTAGTACCTATTTCCACAGTACCATTACTTGTGCTTACATTAGGAACAACAGGTTGTTCCTTATCATTTGTTCCATCTTCATTTTACTTCTTAGGAACAGTTTGTTGAGCCATCTTTCCTCTACAAGACTGTTCATCATGTCCATACTTTTTACAACATTTGCACAGTGTGGGCTTCCAATCATATTGTACTCTCTTCTCCATTAATACCCCTTTCTCATTCTTAAAAATGACTTTATCAGGTAGCTTTGCGTCCATTTTCACTTCTATGAGTAATCTAGCAAAACTTAAGCATCTTTTCTGTTATGTATGCTTATCCACCATTAGTGGCCTACCAATTAGAATACCAATTTTACTAAGCCCTTTATGACTCCAATATTTGAAATCTACCCCTGGAAGCTTGACCCAGATTGGCATTGTGTATAATTCCTCTCTAGTAAACTCCATGTCTGGATTCCACCCTTTGACTATAAATGGCTTGTTGTCAAAATGGTAGATCCCGCCATGTATCACCTCATTTTCCCCTCACTATTATCAAACCTATCAAGAACAATACCATTTTTTAACATTGACACCTTGTTAATCCCATATTTACCCACATCCCCTGGACATAGCCATTCAGAACAGAGAATGGAGGATGTGCACCCAAAACATAACATACTACAACATTCTTCCAGTAATCTAACTCAATATTGTGTCTTCTGTCTCAATTTCACATACATGTATTTCATCATACATTTCAGGTGCAATATAATAAAGTTTGAATCCAGCGTTAGTTACCTTGTTGATGCCAAATTTATCCCAAATTGATCCCTGAGCCTTTGCATCTATAGTCTCCTCTACTTCATCTGCCCACGAGAGTTTCCTAGTACTCTTCACACTTTGTACTGATCCCATTCAATCCTGCTAATTCATCACAATTACTTTATCTTTTGTCATCCCTGGTGACTGAATTTGACTTCTGCTCGCATCTATGGCTGAATGCTCATTAGAAAACTCATTGGAGTTGAGTTCTATTGTCCTCTGCGCAATTCCCCTAATTTCTATTGCTTTTGTTTTCAATTATGATTTTTCAGTTATCTTCGATTGATCATCCTTCTTCCTTTATTGTTTCCTAATAGAGCGACTGATTCCTTACCATGAGTTCTTTCTGAGAGGGATTCTGAGATCATTTTGTCTTGGACGGCACATGTTATGTTAACATGCACTGAGAGAAAACGAAGAATGCCTTGGTTGGTTATGGGAGACTTTAATTCTGTGCTGAAAGTTGAAGACATAGTTGGAGGTAATCCCATAAGTATGTGGAGATAATAGACTTCCATAATTGTGTGGAGGCCTTTGGACTTCTTGAACTACCATGTACTGGTAATAGATACACCTGGAGTGATAAGCATGGAGATAACAAAATATTATCTAAGATAGGTTGGGTGTTTATTAATGATGAATGGCTTAACTCTATGCCTGATTTTAAGGGCCAACACCTTCCGTAAGGAATTAGTGACCACTGCCCAGTGAAGTTGTCAATTACAACTGCAACAAGAAGACCTAAAGCAACCTTTGAGTACTGTAATGTCTGGTCTACTCATCAAGAATTCCTTCATATAGTGAGGCGAGGTTGGGAACAACAGATAGATGGTTGTAAGATGTTCAGGGTTGTAAGGATATTAAAACTGCTAAAGTAGAAGCTGAAGTACCTTAACAGGCAACACTTTAGTAATATCACAAATATTGCAAAAAAATACAGAGCAGAACTTGTTCAAGCTCAGGCAACATTGCATCTTAATCCTCTTGATATACAATTGCAACAGGTGGAGAAGGAGAAATTTCAAAAATTCGGAAATCCTCTTACCAGGTTGAGATGTATCTGCAACAAAGAAGTAAGGCAAATTGGATTAAATTGGGAGATGATAACATCAGATATTTCTACACAGTTATAAAGCAGAGGAAACTACAACAAGGTATTGTGCAGTTATCAAACAACCAAGGTAGAATCCATACTGATCAACAAATCATTGCATCAATATTTGTGGACTACTATCAGGAGTTATTAGGGCAGAAAGAGCAACAGAGAGTGAGAGCTTTTCACAGCTTCCTAAAGAATAGACATGTCCTAAACACAGATCAACAATTAAGTCTTCTAAAACCAACACATCTAAGGAGGTTAAAGATGCTATGAATAGTATAAAGGTGAATAAAAGTCCTGGTCCTGATGGCTATGGAAGTAGATTATTCAAGGATTCTTGGTCCATTGTGGGGGATGAAATTACAGATGCCATCCTTGAATTGAGAAATGGGAAATTGCTGAAGCAGATTAACTCTACTATTATAGCTCCAGTTCCTAAAGTAGAGGATCCTCAATATGTTAATCAATACATACCTATATCATGATGTAATATGATATATAAATATATATCTAAAATCATTTGTCAGAGGCTAAGGAAGGTCATTGGAGCTTTGGTTGCTGAAAACCAAGCGACATCTGTGGAGGGGAGGTCCTTAATTCACAATGTTTGATTTGCCATGATCTACTAAGGCATTATAATAGGAAACTACACCTAGATGTTTGATGAGATTGACCTCAAGAAGGCTTATGATATGGTTAGCTGGGATTTCTTGGAAGATGTTCTGAAAGGGTATGGGTTTCCATAACATTTTATCCATCTAGTAATGAGCTGTGTCACTTCTAATAGCTTCACTGTTAGAGTTAATAGAGAGGGGCATGGTTATTTTAAAGGTAAGAGAGGGCTTAGACAAGATGATCCTATGTCTCCCCTATTGTTTGTGCTTGTCATGGAGTATTTGACCGTAGTCCTTAGTCTATGAGTGAATTGCCAGATTTTCAATTCTATCCAATGTGCAAAAGAACTAAGCTCACATATTTAATTTTTTTTGATGATTTGATGTTGTTCTGCAAAGGTAATCTTACTTCCATCCATCGAATAATGGAGGCCATTACTCATTTCAGTGAAGCATCTGGACTGGAAGCAAATTTGGACAAGTCAAATATTTTCCTGGCAGACATTGATGAAGATAACCAGCAGAGAATTCTAAGCAGCCTAAGTTTTTCAATAGGTTACTTATCTATTAGATACTTAGGATTAACTTTATATTCAAATAAGTGGAGTAGAGTGGAATGCCACAAGCTTGTAGAGAAGATCACGGAAAGAATGAGAAGTGATTTTTTAAAACAACTGTCTTATGCTGGCAGATTACAGATAATTAATGTTGTTCTTTTCTCTATATACAATTTCTGGGGGGCTGTGTTCATTATACCACAAAGTGTGATAAAAGAAATTGATAGAAAGTGTAGGGAATTCCATTGGGAGAGCTCTGAAGGGAAAAAAAAAGTATCTCTAATAGCTTGGGACAAAGTGTGTAAGCCTAAGAAGTTTGGAGGTTTGAACATTAAAGGATGTAAACTATGAAATGTTGCATCAATTGGCAAACTGCTATGGCAAATTGTCATTAAAAAGGATGTGTTGTGGGTTAAATGGGTACATGAGATTTATATAAAGAACTGCAGAGACATTTGGGAACATAAACCACCTCAAGAGTGTAGTTGGCACCGGAAGAAGTTGAATTCATTGAAAGAAATGATGTCACAATGGTATAATACAAACACATATAAGCTAACTCCAAATGGCACATATTCATTAATATTTAGTTATAATGCAATGCTTGGGTATATGACAAGGATGAGAGAAGCTGACTTGGTTTGGATGCTGTAATGTTGCCTAGACAAAGAATAATCCTATGGCCTTCTTATCAGGATAAATTGATAACAAAGGAAAGGTTACAGAGACTAAATATACTCACTGATGGGAACATGAACTGCTACTTATGTGAGCTTGGAGTTCCAGAAACTCAGCTGCATCTTTTTGCTGAATGTGAATCGGTCACTGAAGTAGAGGAAAAACTGGCTACATGGACTGGTATCTCTCTCCCACAGAAGCCTGCTAGAAGCACTCTGCAATGGATCAGAAACATCAATGGATCACACCTCACACTTAAACTGTTTCTCGTCCTCGAGCAACTTTCAAAATTAAGCACAATGGAAAGAAACACATTTTCAAAATATACTCAAGCATCATACAGTGACAATGGCTTATACCAACACTTAGAACTCAATATAAGAACTATTGACATCTTTCTTCAAAATTATACCCATGCCAAGACTATTTAAAATATTTGTGCGACTTCTTCTAACATCCTAACCTCAAGAGATGACTCCAATAAATTCCTTACTATGACTCCCTTCTTGTAATCAACTCAAAATTCTTGGAATTTACCAATCCTTTGTAAATCACGTGCTCTCACCACAATTAAAGATATAAATTAGTCCACACACTCAAATATAAATTCAAGTATAATTTAAGAACTTACAGTCGAAGAAATTCTCTCACTCTCACAAAGAAATTCTTGTGCATCCCGAGGTCGTACCACAGGCTTTCCCATATTGTATGTCTCTACTAATCTAAGCTTGCGAAGTCCAGGATCAATTAGGTCTTTCCAGGTTGTAATGCAGGCTAAGGAATGGGTGTAACGGCCCGACCGATCATTTTGAATAGTTGCACTTTGCTCGGTTGTTTGAGGGCATGAGTAACTCCGTATGATGTATCATGACTTATGTGAATCGTCGTTTTTGGTTTTCAGGCTATTCGGAATTGATTTAGAAGAATGATTCTCAGCTAGAAGCTTCAAATTGGAAAGGGTTGACCAAGTTTGACTTTTTATCATTTGACTTCGTATTGGATTTCTGGTGGTTCTGTTAGATCCGCTCGGTGATTTTGGACTTAGGAGCACGTCCGAATTGTATTGCGGAGGTCCGTGGTAGAATTAGGCTTGAATTGGCAAAATTGGAAATTTGGTGATTTTCGATCGGCAGTGGAAAAATTTGACATCGGAGTCGTAATGATATTCCGGGAGTTGGAGTAGGTTCGTAGTGTCATTTGTGACGTGTGTGCAAAATTTGAGGTTATTCGGACGAGGTTTTATAGGTATCTACGTTGGTTGTGGAAGTTTGAGGTTTGAATTGGTTGCTTTTCATGTTTTTGTTATTGTTTGATTTGATTTGAGAGATCGATTGAGTTTGTATGGTATTTTAGGACTTGATGGTACCTTTGGTTGTGGTTCCGGAGGCCTCGCGTGTGTTTCGGGGTGAATTTTGAGCGAGTCTGGGTATTTCTGGAACTCTGGTATGGTTCTGGTGCTTTGGAAACGCGGACCTCAGCATAATTTCGCGGACCGCGGAGGAGGTGCGCGGACCGCATAATTTTTCCGCGGCCGCACTCCAGGGAAAGGTTCTGCAGATCCGTTGGTCCGACTATGGAAGCCTATATCTTTTGATCTACAAGGAATTTTGAGATGATTCAAAACCAAAGGTTGTAGCCCTTCATGTCTAGTTTCTAAAGAGTAAAGAAGTCATCATTTGGACATATGTAGAGAAAGTTATGACCAAAATACTAAATCCTGACAGTGAAGCCACCAAAAGGTGCGGCCGCACCATTTTTATGTGACCGTGGTAGCTGGGAGGCGCGGCCGCACTTGGAATTTCATGGACCGCACAGTTGGAGTTTAGAGGGTGAACTATATAAACGGGATTTAGGGAATTATTTCACATTATGGACCTAGGGAGCTCGGTTTGTGTCGATTTTTTGTGGGTTTTTCAAGAAATTCATCGGGGGTGAGTGATTCTAACTCGAATTTGGTTAATATACATGAATATATCAATGATTTCATCATCTAATTAGTATTTTGAGGCGAAAATTTGGAGAAAATTATAGAAACTTCATAAAATGAATTTTTGGAATTTGAATATCGATTTGAGGTCGGATTTGAGTGAAACTAGTATGGTTGGACTCGTGAGTGAATGGGTGTTCATTATTTGTGACTTTTACCCGATTCCGAGTCGTGAGCCCGGGGGCCGGGTTTGAGTCGATTTCGGATTTTTGGTTTAATTTGGTAGTTTTTCTTGTGGAATTCATTCCTTAGTATATATTGATAGTATTGTACATATTGTGAATGGATTAGGAGCATTTGGAGGCCTAATCGAGGGAAAAGAGCATCGCGGAGTAGATATTTGATTGGTTTGAGGTAAGTAACGATTGTAAATCTAGTCCGGAGGGTATCAAACCTCGAATTTTGTATCATTTTACTATTTTGAGGGAACGGACATGCTAGGTGACGGGCGTGCACCGTTGGGGAGTTGCATATTTTGTTGAAACTATATAATTTAGACGTATTTTAGAAAGAGTTTCTGTAAATTTGGCTGAATGCCATGTTTGGGCCTTGTGCCAGTACTATTGGACCCTCAGGGGCCTTTTCTTACTATCCTCCCATTGTTTTCGATTGAAAATCTATACTCAGTCATGGTTATACCTGTTTACTGCATAACTCAATCTTATTACTCTGTTTTGATGCATATACATGTTGTTGTGGGATGAGTTCCCTGTTTTTACTGAAATGCCCGAGTGGCTTGTGAGATTTATGACTGAGTGAGGCTGAGGGCCTGATTGATTTATTCCATGATTTGGCTTGATATAGCGCTTGGACTGAAGGAGCCCCTCTGAGGTCTGTACACACCCCCAGTGAGCGCAGGTACCTACTGAGTGTGAGTGCCGAGCGGCAAGTGCTGAGTGAGTGGGAGGCATGAGTGATGGTGAGGTATGCTCGATGGGCTGTTACGAGTGATTATGAGGTATGCTCGAGGGACTGATTACGAGTGACTGTGAGGCTTGCCCGAGGGACTGTATATGAGAGATGTTTTTCCCGAGGGGATGTTTATGATTTCATCATTTTTACTCTCTTTTGCATTTAGCCTATGTTGAAGCTGTTGAAAAAAATATCTTTAAATGATTTTTTACCGAAACTGGATTTTAAACGAGGTGATTTGACTCAAATACTGATTTGAAAGCATGTTGTATTTTACTGAGATTTCATGATGTGGACTTTATGTGTTTTACTGCTCGTCACTACTACCCAGTCTTTATTTACTGTTGTTACTTACTGAGTTAGAGTACTCCCATTACTCCCTGCACCTTGTGTGCAGATCCCGGTGTATCTGGGCACGGTTGAGGCTGTTGATTCTTTCTGACGCAGGTTCTGGGAGTTAGCAAAGTATTTTCATGGTGATCGCAGCCCTGATTTCCTCTTCCTTTATCTTCCCTTAGTTGTACTTGATTAATCCCAAACTATGTTAGTCTTGATGTTTACAGACAATTGTAATAGTTGCTCATGACTAGTGGCATTCCGATGTCGGGCTTGTTTTCCTTCCGCACTTTTTTTTATTTGAACTCCTTATTGAAGGTTTTATATTGAACAGATTTAAGTTTTTCTTTAAAAATGGACATATCGGCTGTTTTGGTAATTGTGTCGGCTTGCCTAGTACCACGATAGGCGCCAACATGACATGGTAAGTTTTTGGGTCGTGACAATGGGTAGGATATATTTGGGTATAATGACTAACCCTCATAAGCACTTTAATACACTACACTTAATTTTCAAATACATACTCTTCATGACCAATTCAAGCAGTGCCACGAAATCATATACAATTTGGCCCTTCTTCTTTGAGCACGACTATGCATTCACTCGCCCTGATTAAGAGGAACATGAGGTGTATTTTCTATTTTTTTGTATTTTTTTTAATTTATTTTTCTATTTTTTTCCAACACTCTCCATACTTGGGTTGCCCGACTAATGATCTTTCAAAACATACGTGCACCTTTTGGTCTTTCTGTGGTTCCACTCAAAAGCTACCTCAACTCTTATCTTACTCTTCTAGAGACTTAAGTGCTTTCGAAGGTAACAGTTCAAAAGATCTAATTAAGAACAAAAAGGGAATCGGCTTGTAATATGGGTGCCAAAGAAAAGGTTTATAGGCTCAAATGACTATCTAAGGATTAATATTATTTATGGTGTCATACTAGCTCAATGGACAGTCAAAGAAACGTCTACATCATCTCCAAGAATCACAAAGCTTACTTATTTCTCTTTGACTAACACACATGGCAAGTTCTAGACTAACACAGAATAACACAGAATGTAATCAAGCCTCACATCATACAATACACATGATTCACTCCGGACGGTTCAGACCTGACACTCAAGTTAAACAACTAAGCATAGTCATCATATTAACTCAACACATGGAAGTAATCATAGGAATCAAAAGATGAGCCTAAGTATCAAAATAAAGTCATATATATTCTCAATCCATGTGGGCACATAGAACACGAAGAAGATAATCAATTCAAATATTACATTTATAAGTCCCGGCATAAAAAGTGACAAAAAATACAGATACTCAAGTTTTTCTCATTCCATTATTGGTTCTAAAAAATGAGGTATGTAATCCTGATTTTCTGGCAAGAAAAATTCCAGAATGTAGGCACCTTGTTCCTCATCCCTTGTCTCCTCAATTGGCTCGGGTGACTCTATTTCCATATCATCATCTACGCACAATGTGGAAAAGTGCTTGGAGTAAGGACGAATGTGCTCAAACTAAAAATGTACAGACGTATTCACATCCTCTTCATGGCAAAAATTAGAGTCAACTAAAATTGCATCTTCAATATTCTCGGTTGACTCTAGCAACACTACTTCAACATGGGCATCCTCAAATTTTAGTTGGATAGATTGTTGGTGTTCTACTCTGACCTCCTCCACTAGCACCTCAATTTCTGTATCTAATTCACGCTCTTCTTGGATACTATCCACAATATTGGCTTGTTGAGCATTAAATGCTTCAACTAGTTGACTCACTTGTGCCTCCAGGTTGTGAATAGTTTCCTCTTGCCTTTCTATCTGCAATTGTCTTTTACTATTTTGTTCTACAAGGCACTTTAACATATCCTTGATCTCTTTCAGGTCATCATCCTTGGGTTCTTTGTTCATATTAACTTCACAAGAAAAAGAAGAACCATCAAAGTAAGGGGTTAGGGAAAGATAAGAAATATAAGCACAACCATGAAAGTGACCATCTTGACCACCAAACATATCACACACATTTCACACATAACATTGAGTTGGTGCACATAACTCGCTCTCGGGAATATTTTAATAGTTTTTCCATGGGTGGTTTCCTTCATAATATGCATAAGGACGATGAGAAGTAGAATTACCAATATTAAAACTCCAATAATTCCACGATGCCATGTTTCTCAAATCGATAAGTAGAATAAACTAAAATTAAGAAAAAACAAACAACATAAAATAAAAGTTCAAACTTGAAACCTAGTAATATGTACACCTACAGCTACACCGTTAGTTCCCCGGCAACGGCACCAAAAATTGATGATGCCCAACTCTAGTCCTAAAAAGGATAAGCGGTCGCTGAAAATATAGTCCGGTCTAAGAGTCCGGAGTCGAATCCCACAGAGAACTAAGGTTTAACTACAACTGTTGACTATCACTAAGAAGACAAGCTCGAACAACGCCTAAGTTATAAATATAAAGATTCTTATGTTAAACTAATTAACTAACAAATTAAAGGAGTGAACTAACAACTAAAGATACTAAGGGGTGGAGATAAGATTAAGGAGGTCTATGATTTCCCCAATTATCAGAATCCTTCCCGCTACGTCTTCTATAATTTCGCCTAAGTATTCTCTACCGATCGTGAGTACTTTGGGTATTGTAGCTCTCTATCGAGAAACTACCACAATTTAAAAGACGTATTCTCTCAAACTACGCTAGCTGGCGCTAATTCACCGCTCACTACGATCGCACCAAGGTTTCGTTATCTCTAATCCTGCCTTTAAACCCTCTCTATTGATCTCTCACACACGTTAGGAGTGATGTTTTTCAACAACTACCTAAATGTGTACTCTCTCTCTCTCGAGCAATATACACACTATATAGCACAGTCAATTGATGGCCATTCAATCAACAACAATAAACACGTAGTTGAACAAGTAGAGCAATCCAACGGCTCAATTATATAAAAAACATAATAAGAATTCATCCTACAAAAGGTTCCATCAAAAACCTAGATAACAAATTAGTTATTCATAATAGTATGCAAAATTACAATACTAGAATTCATAACCAATAATGAAAATAGGAAGAAGGAAGTGAAAAACTCGTAGAAGAATTCTCCGCTTTGCTCCTAGTGTGTTCTGAAAAACTCGTAGAAGAATTCTCCGCTTTGCTCCTAGTGTGTTCTTGCCTCCTTTAGTCGATAATCCTCTTTAAGAACATCCCCTTCTTCTGACTCCAAAAATGCCACCCCCTCCTCAAAAGTGAGTTTAAGGACTATTTATATGGGATAGGGTTAGCATGGGGCGAAAATAACACAAGCACACTTCGAAACAGCCTTTTTAGGTTTGCTCGTTCACTCTCTCGTGCGCACGCGAGAGTGAACCAACAAAATTCTTCTCTTTTTCTTTTTCTTCTAAGTCTCTTGTGCACTTCCATGCCTTTTTGCCATACTTCGCTATTTTTTTTTTCAAGATTTTCCTCAGCTAGCTCGTTTAGTCTCTCGTGTGCACGCGAGAGTGAATGAGTGAAGTACTTCTCTTGTCTTTTGGTCCCAAATCAACTTCTTTTGCTCATCTTTCGTCCAACTTGCTCCTACACATAAGAATGCACGTAATGAGCATAATTCAATACAAAAACTCATATAACCGCCCGTGACCACACAAGTTATGAAATGAAAGTACACCAAAAAATATGCATTTTTGGCCGTTTATTAGAGGCAATTCAGAAAAGAAGTTGGTGTCATTGTTTATGGAGCCATGATTTAATATACATGGCAAGCTAGGAATTGGAAGATATTCAGGAAATTAACTATAAATAGTGAGTTTATAGTTTTACAGATTCAAAAAGAAATTAGGGAGATAATTAACAATTGTACATGTCACACCTCCTTTTTCACTACCCCCGGACTAATGAAGGGGTAATAAGGGAGTTTTTCCAATTAAAGTAATATTATTCGGATTTGGAATTTATTTTAGTTTTCAAAGTCGCCACCCGGATTTTTGACGATGTTCCGGAACACCGTTTTATTGAAATCCCAAACCGAAGAAATTTAGACTCTGTTTTAAGTTGTCTGCGACCAGAAATCCGAGTAAGAAATTCTATTAACTCGGGAGAAGGTGTTAGGCATTCCCGAGTTCCATGGTTCTAGCACGGTCTCTTAACCATTAATATTTGGCCTAAGTTATCTGATTATTAACGTATTTTAGCCTATTGTGCATTTAGCCTTTTTCACTTTAGTCGCTTTTAATATTTATGGATTTATCTTGAAACAAGTCACGATGACGTGCACTTATCATTTCTGGACACATTGTAAACGCACCACATGAAATGCACCCAAGATTTACAACATATTATTTTTATTATTGTTTAGAGTTGTGGTCGGGGGCATGAGTTGCCACACCCGAGTGTAGATTACATAATCATGACTATGCCACGGGAATTGTACCCATAGTCACGATATTTATTTATTATTAATTGCTCCTAAAACAAACTACAATGTTCATAAGTTATTTTCCTAAGAAACATTAATTTGAGATTATTGTAAAGTCACAGAGTATCGATGAGTATAAGATTTAACTACTTTGGAATTAATTTTTATGGAACATTCTTTGTCAATTGAGAAAATTGACTAAACTATATCTAAACCCAAATACCATCCATAAAAATAGTAATTAGAACTTCATGAGCCCCACTGACAAATGCACTAAATTATTTATACACCTCACGAGATCAAATGCAGCAAAGAGCAAACTAAATGTACAATAACAAAAACTAAGAATAAATACAAGCCAATAGTTGAGTTTAACCCATTAAATAAACGTTCTTACCAATATAATATAAGTTGTGTCTTTCTTGTAATACATACCCACTTTTATTTTCTTCAAATTTTATTAAACAACAAATGATTGTGTCACTATCTAAATTAAAGGTTAGAAAAATAGATTTCTATCTCAAAAGAGGAAACCCGCAAACAAATAGATCATCATCAAAACAACACTTGATTTAAGCGAAACATGCAACAAGTAATCTTCAAGCAAAAATTGAAGCACGGATAGATCAATAATAGAAATTGAAGATAAAGGGTTGAACCTAAATTTGATTTCCTTGCAATTTGAGAAAATGACATAACAAACTCTGGAACTCGAACCCCAATTTCAATGCCTAGACCGATGGGAAGCAGCATCTAAGACACGAACGGAGCATCGAAAACTCGCCGGCGACCTCGACTGAAAACTTCACTGTTTCAAGTGGGTCTGGATGGTGGTTGGGCGCTGAAATTTAAGGTGTTTGGCTGGTTGCTTGGAGCTGATTTTCACGTCGGTTTGAGGTGATTTTGGAGTTGTTTTGAGGCTGTTTTGAGCGGGTATTTCAACTAGTTTTCTGGCCGCGCTTTTAGGGTGTTAAAGGGTCATTTTTAGGCTGATTTAGAGCTGTTTTGAAGCTAAAAATGACCCGATTTTATGGGGTTAAAGGCTCGTGAAAGTATGGTGATTTTCATGGTGGTTTAGGGGTGATTTATGGACTATTTTTGGAACTCTTTGGTGCATTTTTTGCAGCTTATTTTGCTGTTGATATTCAGTTGTAATTTGAGTGGATAAAGGTGAGCTAACATGGCTAACAATGGAGAAAAGAAGATGGCTAATTTGTGTATTGAGGGTGTCTGCCGTCGTATAGTGAGGTGAGGGGTGGGGAACGCTGTTGTTCTTAGGGTGTTTGTTTGGTGTACATGAACTTGGTGATGAGGGGAGTGAGGAAGACGATGGGAAAGGGGGAAAACGGCGTTGGGTGATCTATGGGAGAGAGGTTTCCAAAACTAGGTCTAGGTCTTCATTATATAGAGAAGGGAATTAGGGTATATTTTAGAGATGAGGGGATATTGGGCTAGATCTTATTGGACTTCAATGTTGGGTCAAAGACTAAAATGAGATAAAACATCCCAAAATTCATTTTTCCTTCTAAAACGATATAAAAATTTATAGTATAAAATATAGAACTAATTCTAATTAATCAAAATAAACAATATTATATTGCAAAACTATTTTTAGTATTTTTTCAAGATTATACAAAAATAAAAATGGGTTAAGATAATATTTTTCTAAAAATACTTAATACGAGAAAAATAGAGAAATATGGAACTATTTTTGTAAACTTCTAATTTGTGCGCTTAAAATAAAGTAAAATAGTCAAAACTAGTAAAAATAGTGATATTAGACCTAAACTAAATATTTAAACGCTAAAATATATAATATCTCGGGGAGGGTCAAAAATTATGTGTCTACAGCTGCCCCTCTTTGACTCGAAACACGAAGAGTTTTCCGACAAAGAACAACAAGACATGTTTTGACCCGACCTTTATTTAGAGAGACCTAAAACTAAAAGAAAGGAGAATGTGACCGAGTCCTGATTTTGGACAACCTACATATCCCGGGTTATAAGGGAATCAGGTCGCGTGTAGTTCAAGAAGTTTTGGAGTGATGGAGAGGATGGGGGACTTGAGTGAGGTTCCATTCCGTCGAGGTTCCATTATTACATCAAACTCAAAAAGAAAAGACTAACTAAGCCTATCAGCTACTAGTTACAAGATTCATATCTATGAGTCTTCTGAAGCTTGGTCTTGAGTCTTGGTTGGTTCTTCATGCAGACTCTGATCTGAATCTTGATGCTTGTCGACTGCAGAAGCTAGTTCATTCTTCTACAGCTTTTTCGGATCAAGAATGGACATGCATAGCTTGTGACTTCAGTCTGTCTCGAGCAGTCCACATCTTTTCCGCTTCTGTACTTTGGGGTTCAACTCTTTTCTTTTTTTCTTTTCTTTTTTTCTGAATTGAGAAGTCTTCTTTTGGTCGTCTCGAATCCATTGTCCTAAATTGTAATCTGGAGTTATTGTAGACTAGGGAGTGGATACCCTATATCTCAAAGTAAGATCAACTAGGGGTTGGAGACCCTATGTTGCAAAATAAAATCAACTAGGGATTGTATACCCTATGTTGGAAAAGAAATCAATTAGGGAGTGTATACCCTTAATTGGAATCGACTAGGGAGTGTATACCCCCATATCGGGAAAAAGAAATCAATTAGGGAATGTATACCCTTAATTGGAAAAGAAAGCACCAACTAGGGAATGTATACCCTTAATTGGAAAAATATAGCATCAATTAGGGAATGTATACCCTTAATTGGAATCGACTAAGGAGCGTATACACCCATGTCGGGAAAAGAAAATCAATTAGGGAATGTATACCCTTAATTGGAAAAGAAAGCACCAACTAGGGAATGTATACCCTTAATTGGTAAAATATAGCATCAATTAGGGAATGTATACCCTTAATTGGAATCGACTAAGGAGCGTATACACCCATGTCGGGAAAAGAAAATCAATTAGGGAATGTATACCCTTAATTGGAAAAGAAAAACATCGATTAGCGAACGTATACCCTTAATTGGCATCGACTAGGCAACGTGTACACCCATGTCGGGAAAATAAAATCAATTAGGGAATATATATACCCTTAATTGGAAAAGAAAAACATCAAATTGGGAATGTATACCCTTAATTGGAAAAGCAAAACATCAGTTAGCGAATGTATACCCTTAACTGGAAAAGAAAAACATCAACTAGGGAATGTATACCCTTAATTGGAAATAAAAAACATCAATTAGGAAATGTATACCCTTAATTGGAAAAGTAAAACATCAATTAGGGAGTGTATACCCTTAATTGGAAAAGCAGGACATCAATTAGGGAGTGTATACCCCTAATTGAAAAAAAAGTCATCAATTAGGGAATGTATACCCTTAATTGGAAAAGAAGAACAACAATTAGGGAATGTATACCCTTAATTGGAAAAGAAAACATCAATTAGGGAATGTATACCCTTAATTGGAAAAGAAAAACATCAATTAGAGAATGTATGCCCTTAATTTGTATAGACTAGGGAGTGTGTACACTCATGTCGGAAAAGAAAATCAATTAGGGAATGTATACCCTTAATTGGAAAAACAAAACATCAATTAGGGAATGTATACCCTTAAAGAAAAACATCAACTAGGGAATGTATACCCTTAATTGGAAAAGAAAAACAACAATTAGGAAATTTATACCCTTAATTGGAAAAGTAAAACATCAATTAGGGAGTGTATACCCTTAATTGGAAAAGCATGACATCAATTAGGGAGTGTATACCCTTAATTGGAAAAGCTGAACATCAATTAGGGAGTGTATACCCTTAATTGGAAAAGAAAAATATCAATTAGGGAGTGTATACCTTTAATTGAAAAAGTAAAACATCAATTATGGAGTGTATACCCTTAATTGGAAAAGAAAAATATCAATTAGGGAGTGTATACCTTTAATTGAAAAAGTAAAACATCAATTATGGAGTGTATACCCTTAATTGGAAAAGTAAAACATCAATTAGGGAGTGTATACCCTTAATTGGAAAAGCAAAACATCAATTAGGGAGTGTATACCCTTAATTGGAAAAGAAAAACATCAATTAGGGGTGTATACCCTTAATTGGCATCGACTAGGGAGCGTGTGCACCCATGTCGGGAAAAGAAAATCAATTAGGGAGTGTATACCCTTAATTGGAAAAGAAAAGCATCAATTAGGGAGTGTATACCCTTAATTGGAGAAGTAAAACATCAATTAGGGTGTGTATACCCTTAATTGGAAAAGAAAAATATCAGTTAGGGAGTGTATACCTTAATTGGCAAAGAAAAGCATCAATTAGGGAGTGTATACCCTTAATTGGAAAAGTAAAACATCAATTAGGGAGTGTATACCCTTAATTGGAAAAGTAAAACATCAATTAGGGAGTGTATACCTTAATTGGCATCGACTAGGGAGCGTGTGCACACATGTCGGGAAAAGAAAATCAATTAGGGAGTGTATACCCTTAATTGGAAAGAAAAGCATCAATTAAGGAGTGTATACCCTTAATTGGAAAAGAAAAGCATCAATTAGGGAGTGTATACCCTTAATTGGAGAAGTAAAGCATCAATTAGGGAGTGTATACCCTTAATTGGAGAAGTAAAGCATCAATTAAGGATTGTATACCCTTAATTGGAGAAGTAAAGCATCAATTAGGGATTGTATACCCTTAATTGAAAAGGAAAAACATCAATTAGAGAGTGTATACCTTAATTGGCAAGAAAGACATAAATTAGGGAGCGTATACCCTTAATTGGCAAAGAAAAGCATCAATTAGGGAGTGTATCCCCTTAATTGGAAAAGTAAAATATCAATTAGGGAGTGTATACCCTTAATTGGAAAAGAAAAGCATCAATTAGGGAGTGTATACCCTTAATTGGCATCGACTTGGGAGCATGTGCACCCATGTCGAGAAAAGAAAATCAATTAGGGAGTGTATACCCTTTGTCGGAAAAGGTGGAGCCAGGGTTTGAAGACCCTATACCACTTCAGGTTTGAGCTGTTTTCAACACTTCTTCTTCTTTTTTTTCTTTTTTTTCTTCTGAATGAATGCGGGAAAGGATTTTGGAGAAAACTTCTCTTTTGGAGTTGTTGCTGCAGAGCTGCTTTTAGCTCTTGCGCCTTTTCTCTTGGTTGCACTTGCTTTTTGCACGGTTGCTTTTGAGTTGCACCTGTTTCATATTTTCAAATAAAGAAAAATTTGTTAGTTTGAAACGGTGGTTGGTTTTGCGGCCTTGATTATTTCAAGATGCTTAATCTTAGCCTCTTTGACGAAGATCTCAGCCGTTTGCTTGTTTGCTGGGGATTGGGTTTCGTTTCCAAACCCGGGGACCTTGGCTTTCCAGATTACGTCGTGGTGACCGGTCACATGGGACCCAACATTTCAACTTTATTCTGCCCTTGTAGGCCTTTCACTTTCTTTTCTTTTGGATTTCCGGAGTATCGGGGGGAATTTTTGGCCCCTCAAATTCTGCTGCAACAGTTAGTCTCGTGGGACTTAACCTTTTTCAACTTTATTTCGCCTTCATCAACCTTCATTTCTGATTTTTCCCTCAACTTTAGCATTAGGGAATTTAGAGTATTTTGGCTTTTCAGACCTTACCGATATGGTTAGCCACGTGGACTCAACTTTTCAACTTCATTTGCCCTTATAGGTACTTCAATTAAATTTTCTCCTTTCAAGGGTTTTGAGTTTAAAGCATCGGCCGCTAAGGCCGGTCGGGATCGACTTGATGCCCCTGAAGAGGCTGGGTGCCCTTTGCATATCAGCCCGTGTCAAACGAGGACCCTGTAAATCAGTCTTGCCATCCTTTCTTTGCCTTAGTTTCAGAAGCAGAGTTAGACCGAAAGGGATTGAAAAACAATAAATGACAGAAAGGATAATGAATTTAAACGAGGGGTATCCCTTTCGGGGAAAGGAAGGAAGGACTTATCTGGAGTGCATGCGGACTTCAATGAACATGACATGCCTTTTGGACTGGATGCCTGATCCGTGTAAACCGTCCGACTCTCAGACATTCATCACAACTATCACCTCGAGATTGAGAAACCTTGCCCCGGACTGTGTCCATGTTAGTGACCCATTATCCTTTTCGATCCGTGGCGCCCTTTGCGGGTTTTCACCAACTGACCTCTCTCATTTCTCTTCTCACCATCGCCTTGTAGTGCTCTTTGCGAGTTTTCACTAACAAGACTCTCTCATTTTTAATTTCTCTGCTTACCGTCGCCTCACGGTGCCCGTGTGGATTTTCACCGATAAGACTCTCTCATTTTATTTCTCTCATTTGCTTGCACCAGATCCGACACTGTATCCTCCAACTTTAGACATCTTTGCCGATTGATCAGAAGGACTTGAACAGGGTTCTGGTGAAAAGAATTTGTATTGAATTAAAACTTTGGAACCTTTTATCTGAAAACGTCGTTGGACATAACATTTGCCCCAGCTTAAACTCTTGGGGAAATGTGAAATTTTATTTTGGTGTGACTGAACCCCAGGGATAGGCAGAGGCTGCCGACGTATCCTTTCGGAATCAAGTCAAACGTAGTTCAGGGAAACATTTTTGTTTTTGTTTTGGTTTTTGTTTTGATTTTTGTTTTGTTTTTCCTATGTTTTGTTTTGTTTTCTCTTTCTTTTGCTTTCTTTGTTCTCTTTTTTTTTCATCTCATTTTTCGTTTCTTT
This sequence comes from Nicotiana knightiana, assembly GCA_005239525.1. Lineage (NCBI taxonomy): Eukaryota > Viridiplantae > Streptophyta > Magnoliopsida > Solanales > Solanaceae > Nicotiana > Nicotiana knightiana. The sequence goes on along the minus strand of ML421880.1, from coordinate 4,145 downwards.
TTCCTCTTTCTTTTTCATTTTTTTTTCAATCAACTCTTTTGTTTTCAGTAGCACTTTCGGGTTCCAGAGAGGGTGATCAAAGAAGAGTAACCGGCTCAAAGGGTTTGCAAAAGGGTTAATGGTGTTTGGGTAGCGAGAATGAAAGCCTTCGTCATCCCAACCAGAGAACATTTATGGAGGATCAAACTTAGTACCTTTTTACTGCACCTGCGTTGACAGTTGTTTCAGGGACATTTTCTTCGATCCCCAAGTACAACGCACTCTTTTGACAGTACTCTGGTTGCAATGTATGGACCTTTCCAATCTGAACCAATTTTCATTTGGCTATCCCGATTCATTGTTTTATTTCCTTGACCTAACTTCATTTGAATTATTTTGATGTTTGACAGCGTCTTAGGATCTTTTGACTGCACCTGCGTTGATAGTTGTTTTGGGGACATTTCTTCGATGTACCCCAATTACAAACACACTCATTTGGCCGTACTCTTGTTGCAATGCATGGACTTTCCAATCTGGACCAATTTTCCTTTTGTTGTTCCGATTCATTATTTTATTTCCTTAGCCTAACTTCATTCGCATTCTGGTTCTTGATTCATTATTTCGAAGTTTGACAGTGTTTTAGGATTTGGGCATGAAGTCTGCAGGCATGTCATGTCATTGAAATCTGCATTTAAACAGAACTGAAAGTAGAGTAAGAAAAGAGACAAGATTAATAAAAGAGACATTCTTGGAAAATGAAATATTAATTCCATTTGATTTTTTTCATTTTTTTTTTGAGTTTGATGATTTTTATTTTTATTAAAATATAGAAGGATTTACATCGGAAAGTAAGACAATAAAGTAAAACATCTGGATCACACTCTGGGATAATCCGGACGCAGAAAGAATAGCAAGACTGGCTACTGAGACTCCCATCTGATGGGGGCACTTTCAGGCTTGGCGACCGTTTTTTGGCTTTTCTTCTGTCTCGGCAATGGTTGTAATGGCCTTCAGTGCCGGATCAAATTCTTCATCTTTACAAATCATTCAGACTACCGGCCCGGTGTGAGAAGACAGGGGTTATTCATCATATTGGGGTCTTCTTCATCCCCAAACACTATTGCCTGGACCTCAATGAGTTCTTCCACTGCTCTTTTAAGAGTCCAACAATCTTCAGTGTCATGCCCCACTGCTCCTGAGTGGTATTAACACCTAGCGTCAGCTCGGTGCGAGGGGGACTCGGGGTTCGGCCGATTTGGGGCCACTGGTTGTAGCAAACCTAGCCTAATTAGCTTTTGAAACAAACTTGAATAAGATTCACCAATAGGGGTGAACTGATTTATTTTGAAGGGCTCTCTTGGGAAAGGGTTGTATTGGGGAACATTTGGTTGGGTATTATATGGAGCTTGGTAAGGATGGGAACTTCTTGGAGGTAGAGCTCAGTTTCGGGTATAATGTTGTGGTCGCGTATAAGATTACGTGTCCATCACCGCATCGGGAGGCGGTGCCATGGCATATGCAACATCATCTTGATAGGGATAATTGTGTTGTGGGACGTTAGGAAGCGTGTATGATTGATTGAAAGACCTGCGGGCCCCCTCCGATCTCAAAGCCATCATAGCTCCCTCTTCTATCTCATTTCTGTTCATCAAACCCTCCGAACCATTATGAACGGCCTGTGATACAACCATAAAAGCATCTTGACTTAAGATCCGGCCCGTTTCCAAACCATTTTCTACTATCTCCCCAAATTTGATAGCCTCGGCGAACGGTCTACCCATAGAAGACATCATGTTTAGGAAGTAGTCCGCCTCTTGGGCTTGTAGGAAGACCGTAACCATTTCTGCTTCGTCCATTGGAGGCTTTACCCTGGCAGCTTGCTCACGCCATTTGACAGCATATTCGTGAAAGCTTTCTGCGATTTTCTTTTTCGAATAAGACAAAGAATTCCTGTCGGGAGCGATGTCCACATTATACTGGAACTGGCGCACAAAGTCTCGGGCCAAATCGTCCCACACATGCCAATGGGTAATTTCTTTATCCATATACTATTCAGCAGCGATTTCGGTGAGGCTTTCTCCGAAGTAGGCCATTAGCAACTCCTCTTTTCCACCAGCACCCCTCAGCTGGTTACAATATCGTTTCAAGTGAGCCATCGGGTCTCCGTGCCCGTCAAATTTTTCAAACTTTAGCGTTTTGAAACCAACCGGTAGGTGAGCATGTGGAAACATGCATAAATCGGAGTAGGAGACACTCTTCTGACCACTCAAACCCTGCATGTTTATTAAGCTTTGCTCTAGGATTCTCATCTTCCGAGCCATTTCTTCCTGTTCGGGGTTTCTCATTATTCTTTCCTGACCCATGGAAGACTCATATTGCGGGTGCTGACGGCATGGGTTTGGCCTGGGCACTGTTGGATGTGCCGTAGTGGAGGCTGGTGGTGCAGCGAACATTGCTGGATGTGCCCTTGAACCCGACGCCTGGGGGTGATCCACAGAAGGCATTTTCGGACCATTAGGCGGCATTAGAGGGTGGCCACATGGGAAGAGTGAGTTGGGCACAAGGACGTTTGAAAACTCATCTGAACTGGGGATCAACTCAGGGAAACCAGGGATCACACTTGGTGGTTCCCTACCATTGGACCAGGCGTCCCACATTTCCAATACGCGGCGACGCAACATTCTATTTTCTTCAGCAGTCGCTGATTCAGGCTGCGGAATATCCGATGTCGGGCTATCCTCAAGACCGATGATTGGCAGATTACATACGGAGGCCATCTGTGCCTTTGGATCTTGTGAAGGACGGGAAGCCAGACTACCAACAAAATCAACAACCTAAATATGACATGTCTTATTTGCACACACAACAACCTGGTTAGTTTGAGACATTTAACATATAGGAAATCGCATATTGGGGATGCAATGCACCTAACAGTTAAACTCTTCTACCATGTGTTTGAACGGTTGCGTGTTTCATCCCGGGCTCTAAATGTTCCTTTCAAATTTTAATCTCTCCCTGTTTTTTTTGAATTTTTTATATCTCGATTTCTTTTTCTTTCTCTTTTTGGTATTTTCGCTCTTCATTTTTCTCAGTTATTTTTGTCACTCTTTTTTTTATTCTCTCTTTTTTTCACTTTCTTTTCACTCTTTTCTTTATTTTTTGCTCAATTTTTCTCCTTTTTTTTTCTTATTTATTTTTTCACTCAATTTAATTATGGCTATGATCGAATCCGATGGGGATTGCCTACGTATCATGACGCCGCATGATTCAGATCTTGCGTAGTTCGGAAAGATTGAGAATGGAGTAAATAAAGCTAACTCTTTTTTTTTTCTTCTTGAATTTCGTTTATTTTATTTCTTGAATTTTTGAAAGAAAGGCTTTAAAAGAAGAAAGAAAGTATTTTTGGCTTTTTTTTGAAAGAAAGATTTCTAAAGAAGAAAGAAAATATTTGGAATTTGATTTATTGTTTTTTTTTTCTTTTTTTGAAATTTTTTTTTGAATTTTTTGAAAGATAAACTTCTAAAGAGAAAGGAAACATTTTTGGATTTTGTTTTTGACTTTTGAAAGAAAGACTTCTATATAAGAAAGAGAATATCTTTTTTTTTTTGGATTTTTGATTTTCTTTTCTTTTCTTTTTTGGATTTTCTGGGGAAAATACTTCAAGATAAACAAAAAAGTATTTTGGATTTTGATTTTTCATTGATTTTTTTTTGAAATTTTTGAAATGAAGACTTCTAAAGAAGAAAGAAAATATTTTTGGATTTTTTTTTAAAAAAAATAGGGGCCGGAACCGCTGAGGTTTGCCTACGTATCTCACATCCGGTGAGAATCAGACCCGCGTAGTTCTGTCAGTTGTGACGGAACCGGGGAAACATGACTTTTGAGGACATTCAATTATTTCCTTTCTTTTTTTTTAGACGGAGTTTCAGATTTCGAATACCTACCTCTCACTCTTTATTTTTTTTTTTTTTTATGATTTTCTTTCTTATTCTAGAAGACGGTCAACATGCATGCCGAAACAAACAGATGCTAAGTAGCACGTAAGATGCAACAGGATAGTTTTTTATTTTGGGTTCACCTGTCCTAGATGAACCCAACCCCTATGTTGAGTCCCCTAAGTCAAATGCATGTGATGCAAACAACGCACTTACTAGGGATCCGGCATG